>LN483383.1:949765-970012 GCA_900002565.1 Culicoides sonorensis
ACAAATTTTTGGCTGATTTAAAAATATTCTAGGTTGGGTCGAAGTGGTTCGAGACAGTTTGAGGTCTACCTGATGAGATGCAATCAACTGATTTTGGATTTCTTTGAAAAATTTTGAAATTTTGGTACTCGGAAGTTGAAGCATGAAAATATGCAAAAAATCAGTGAAGGTAAGGCCTTTTTCCAAATTTCAAAAATCATATTTTTAGCTGATTTTTTAAAAATATTCTAGGTTGGGTCGAAGTGGTTCGAGACAGTTTGCGGTCTACCTGATGAGATGCAATCAACCGATTTTGGATTTCTTTGAAAAATTTTGAAATTTTGGTACTCGGAAGTTGAAGCATGAAAATATGCAAAAAATCAGTGAAGGTAAGGCCTTTTTCCAATTTTCAAAATTCATATTTTTGGCTGATTTAGACCATAACTGTGCCTTTTTTACCAATAAGGACGCGTCGAAGCGTTAAATTGCAAAAAATCAACCATTAAAGTGCAAATTTCTTTTTATCTTTACAACAGCTATAAAAACTAGAATTTTATATGCATTGTCGTCATGATTTTCCTTAAGATTAAAACTAAAACTACACAATTTTCTATCTTTTCTACTTTATTGATTTGACATTTTTTTTTGTTGTATTGAAAGTATTTTATTTTTATTACAATTTTACCTGTATTGTGTGTGTAAATAAAGGTACTTTTTTATTATTCATTGTCATTTCTATATAAAATTAAATCAAACTATGACGTCGTCCTAGAACAAATTGTTACCTAACTTGAGTTGAAATTGTTTCTTTATATTTTTTTTATCATCTTGATTGTGTCCAATCAAAGTAACAACAAAATACACTTAGAAACGAATTTCTTCAAGTATTGTGTTGTGATTTTCAATAAAATCTTTAGAAGAAATACACACAAATAAACAATAAACATTAAAGTTTGATAAGAATAATGAAAAATAAATAAGGTAGAAAAGATTTAGTGACTTCTTTGATATCATTTTGAATTGAATTGTCTTTTTTAAAAGAGATATCAAATGAATCAATTCAAATGATATCGAAAATTGTTTGAATGTCAATATTCATTAAATTTAGATACCCAGATAAAATTTGAATGAAAATTCAAACTCTTAACAAAAAAAGTCTCATATTTCCTGTTTTTCTCATGATTTCATGTCAAAACAATCGGACATCACTTCCTTGCATCATGAAATCTCAAAACACAATATTTATTTTGTAGTACTCACTTAACTTCAAGCATCACATTGAAATTTAATATTAAAGGTTGAAGTCCCTAGTGGAATTCAATTTCAAAACTAAACGAAGAAGGATGAAAAAAATTACATGGTCTTTTACTTTGATGAACAAATAATGGATCTGTGTATGTCATGATATGAGATAAGAAATGGAAACGCCTGGTTTTTTGTTGTGCTTTTTTGTTTATGTATGAAAATTTTGTTTTGATATCAAGTAAGGAAAAAAAAGGGTATGTATGTTATTCCAATAAAAGCACGTTTAAGTTATTTGATTTCATGTTATTTCATTTCAGGAAGAAAAATGTAAAAAGATATGAAATGAAGCATTTTCTCATCACATAACAACCGATCAACAGATAGAAAATTAATTTTATTTTATTTTATGATATTAAAAGCAAATTGGACATTAAATATGTATGAAAATTTATCTAACTCTTCATCAGAATGAAGATCAATAACAATCTAAAGCTAATCTATCAGTGATATGAATGTAATTTATTTCATTAAGGTTGTCACTTTTGTTTAACTCATATATGTAACCTTAATTATTTTCTTGGATGATGTATGGCATGAATAACGTTAGTTCATTGATTTGGAATACACATGCGAATTAAAACAAATTTTGGGATTGTGTGTCTTTGAAAGGAGTTGACTGAAGTTTTTAACGACCTTGAAATCATCTGGAATTGTTTTGACCCTCCCCAATACGGTTCAAAATTTACTTTCTCTGAAAAAAATTTCAAGGACAAATTCTTTGATGACTTTACGATAACGTCTAACCACCAGATGGCGCTGATAGCTAAAAATGTGTATTTTACGCAAAAAATATTAAAAAACAGCAAAAAAGAACGTCAGAGTAAAAGTCATTGAGGACTCCTGGAGTGGGCCGGCGAGGGTGAAAAACTCCTGAAAAATACCTCCCTCTCGAAACCAAGATAGTTGATAAGATCGTTGATAGCTTCAGCTTAGCTTTAAATAGAGTAGATTATAAAGAAAATTTACATCTAAAAATTCCTTGAATTCTGGGTGATTCAATAAGGTGAAGGTCATTTAAAATAAAATATTGGCCGACTTATGATCCGAACGCTGCATGAAACCCAAAATAACTGTTGCTACCTCTTAAAATCAATAAAAATTCATTTCTTACCTTTCACCATCATCATTGAATGCAAAATCACCCATAATTAAGTCACGAAATCTGTAGCGAGGAGGTGGCACAAACATTTTTGAACTATTCCCGTCCTTATCGACAATTAATTCCTCCAAAGCACTATCATCCATAACAACAGAATCAGGTTTGGTTGTGACAGAACTCTGTTGTGCCAGATATTCACTTGAACCGATAATTTTTGCACGTGACCTTGATTCTTTGCCTATCAACAATCCACCCACAGCCCGTTTTTCGGGCCGGGGGGATATAAGTCGCTTCCACACCTTGCTCTAATGTTTCAATGATTTTTTTAACTGTAATCCTCAGGGGAATTTAACGATCGTGTCTAGGTTGAGAGTGAAGCAAAAGTAAATTAGATACAATTTCACAAAGTTTTTTTTTAATTTCAAGACACTTGAATTTCCAACTTTTTAATTGTCTGTTTATACTTTTTTTTTGTTTTTTTTACACAATTTATTCACAAGAACGATGCAAGTTTCTTCTTCATCATAATTAAAAATGTAACTTTCAAGAGTACGAAGAAGAAAAATGAGTGACACTTATCACTTTTTATATTTTTTTATTATTATTTTTATATTCTTTTTACATATTTTTTGCATTTTTTATTTACACTCCTCTTACATTAAAATAACTTACAATTCATATTTTTTTTTCTCTTTATATTTGCACATGTTTCTTTAATATTCATATTTATTTCATTTCATTTCATTTCATTTCTTATATTTTTTATCATTTTTTTGTTTTTTAACAATATTTCACTTTAGGTTTCACATATTTTTATTCTCATTGCTGTCATCATTAAAGGAAAAAGAAAATAAAATTAATAAAAAAAACAAGAAATTTGACAATCTAACACGATCATCATCATTTTTGCATAAATATACAAATCATTAAACTCAGAGAAGATGCCACAGCTGTTATTTTGCGACATTCACTAGTTATTTTTTTTATCACTCTCTGTTATCATATTCCAATGAATGACAAAGTAACGGTAATATTTTCAGTGGAGTAGAAAAAAAATTTCAAGGGAATGTGAATTATGATTATTTTTGTTCTGTGTGTGAACAAAACTTTTGAATAATTAAGCTGTTGAATTGAGATCACTTTAAATTCAAAGGCATCATTTACTAGGATCATATTTTTTTAAAGTAAATTTTGCCTTTAACTTTAATTTTTCCTTTGAATTGAATTGACATGAAGAACTTACCCTTAAATTTAACATGTAAAATGGAAATATTTATTTAACATTACAATTAATGTTTTTTTAGTGCTCTTAACAAAAATAATGGCATTCAGACATTAAAAATGTAGGATGATGATGATAAAATGAATGAAATTTAACGCAATTCAAAGCTTTATGTACATTAGAAGAGAAAAATTAAGCTTTTTATTGATGTACATTAGATTAACCTGAAATAACCTTGAAATTTCCATAAAAATTATTTTTTTTTTAAATTTAAAGCCAGTCAAACTTCAATTGAGATGATTTCATGACAAGTTGAAATTAAAAGAAAATTTTAGAGAGGGGGAAAAAATTTGATATTTTTAACATCAAAAGTAAAATAGAAAGAATACAAAAATTTCATTTTATAGATTAAATCGATAAAAGCTTATTCAATATTGTTAAAAAAAAAATGTGTGATGACGTCAAAAAAAATATGCGAATTAAAAATATTTTGTTTTTCGTCAGGTTTTTGTAGGATTTGATGACGTCATTGAATTAGAGGTGACGTTTTTTAAACCACCATGAAATGAAGCAATGGAAATGCTCATGTGAGTTCTTTAAGGATATTCAGATTTTAAAAAATACTAGAGTTCAGTTCAAATTCAAAAAAAAAATTGATAAATTTTAAAAACTGAAGGATTTAAAAAATTAAGAATTTTTGAAAACTGAAGGATTTGATAATTGAAAATTTTGAAAACTGAAGGATTGAAAAACTGAGAATTTTTGAAAACTGAAGGATTGAAAAATTGCGAATTTTTGAAAACTGAAGGATTGAAACACTGAGAATTTTTGAAAACTGAAGGATTGAAAAATTGCGAATTTTTGAAAACTGAAGGATTGAAAAACTGAGAATTTTTGAAAACTGAAGAATTTGAAAATTTTGAAAACTGAAGGATTTGAAAAATTGAGAATTTTTGAAAACTGAAGGATTTGAAAATTGAAAATTTTAAAAACTGAAGGATTGAAAAACTGACAATTTTTGAAAACTGAAGGATTTGAAAATTTTGAAAACTGAAGGATTGAAAAACTGAGAATTTTTAAAAACCGAAGGATTTGAAAATTTTGAAAACTGAAGGATTGAAAAATTGCGAATTTTTAAAAACTGAAGGATTTGAAAATTGAGAATTTTGAAAACTGAAGGATTTGAAAATTGAAAATTTTGAAAACTGAAGGATTTGAAAAATTGAGAATTTTTAAAAACTGAAGGATTTGAAAATTTTGAAAACTGAAGGATTGAAAAATTGCGAATTTTTGAAAACTGAAGGATTTGAAAATTGAGAATTTTGAAAACTGAAGGATTTGAAAACTGAAAATTTTGAAAAATGAAGAATTGAAAAATGTGAAAACTGAAGGATTGAAAATTTAGAAAATTGAAAATTATTAAAATAATGTCGAAATGAGCTTCACCGTATTCAAAAATAAATTACAATTTATGATAAATTTCGTCAAAAACATGTTGAAAAAAAAATATACAAGAATAAGCAAAAAAAAAATGACAGAAGAGATCCTTGAATATGCTTTACATTCAATTGTTTCTCCTTCAATTGAATTCAATTCAATTCAATTTCGATAATCATCAGACATCATACTGTGAGAGAGAATTCTCTGTATTTGATGAAAAAAAAATATGTAAGACTTCTTTCTATAATCATTTTAAAAATTGTATATTGAAACGAGCGCATTGAGCAGAGAAACGTCAATTCAATCAAAAAAAAAATAAAATTCTTACGATTATTATCATCATCATTTCATTTCATAATACAATAAAATGTAGGATTATTGATGTAAAATAATTGAAATACTCTACTTGAACTGTTGCTCTTCTTTACATTTTTTTTTTTTTTTTGAATTATTCTTATATTTTTCAATTCATTTGACATTTTTCTTTCGATGTAAATCATGTCAGACGCACCTTTTCTAATAAATAACTTCATTCAATGTATTCAATGTATTTTCCATTCTTCTTCTTTGGTTTTGTAAGGAAAAAATATGAACAAAAGTGAGGCGAAGAACAGTTTGAAGTGAAATTGTGTGCATGATTAAGACAGATAAAACAAAATATTCATCGCGTAATCATATCGTGCTACTTCATTTTGATCAGTTACTTTTATATTAGGGGTGTTCAATTCAAGATTTATTTTACTATTCATTGAAATTTGATTTTATTATGAAGAATTTGAGGAAATTTTATCATGTTATGACGAATTTGAACCTGAATTGTTCCTATTTGAGTAGAGACTTAATAAAATCAAATAAATTGATGAAAAAATCTTCAAATTATCGAAGCCCCTAATATTTCATAGAGCCCTAATACATTTAAAAGGATATTCCTTAAAAACGCCATGTACTTTCCTTATCAACAGTGAAAATATGATACATTTTTAACATGACACAATTATACAGAAGCCCACTTTTGTATGTATTGCCTAATTGTATTGAAATATCGATTCTTGTTTTTAATGAAATTATTTATTATTACTAGACACGTTGTATTTCAATTGAATCGATTAGTAGGTCACTATATTTTTCCCTTTAAGATTGTATTGAAAACTTGTCGATTAACTACACAAAAATTGTATAAAACAGTTAAATAATAAACTATTCATAATGTTTTTGTTTATTTGTAACTAAAGTTTTCCACGCATTTTGCTTTGAATGGAATTTTTATTATATTTATTGTAAATATCGTTAAAAAAGAAATTGAAAATGAAAAAGAAACACAATAATGCAATTAAGCCGGAGTGTGTAAATAAGGACTTTTCTCTTATTTTATTTTAAAAAGACGATTCAAATTTGAATTGTTTTTGCGGTAACGACCTTTTCTGAACTATTTTTTATGGAATGTTCGTAGGTGGCGCTGATTCAAATGCGATTTAAGCATCAAATTTAGTTTTACATTCATATAAATTTAGATACAAATCAATATGAACCGGTCTGAAGAATTGAATTGCAATTTAACGGTTTTTCAAATTTCAATTTATAGATGGCACTGAATTTCAACCGTTTTATAATGAATTCAAATTATTTAAATTTAAATTGAAAAAAAAGTACTCCCACACTTAATACACGTCATAAATTCAAATTCATTGAATATTAATGAAAAGCCTCCTTTACAAACTTAACGATAATAAAAAGATAATGCCTGTAATTCATTTAAGGTTGAATCAATAATTGATTTTATATCAATAATTGCTCTTAAAATATTAAAATCAAATTTCATTTACATCACTTTATACGTACAGAAATTTATCGTTTTCCCTTTAAAATAAAATGTAAATGGGACAAAAAACCCAAATTAACTTTATGCCTACTGTAATGTCAAACAATTTCTGCATTTCATGACGAATTTAAGTCTAATCAGTATCGATCTTCTGTCCAATCAACAACAAAAAAATGGAATTTCATGTGTTTTTTTGTTTTTATCATGGTAAAATATTTTGTGTGAGTGAAATTGTTCTAGGAAGTAGACACATATCAGACAAATAAATGGTTGAAAATGATATTTTGCTGTATCACCTGCTCGTTAACGTCACAATTAATGTGAATTTTCTAATATTTGTTTTTCTGCTTTCATTTTTATTTATTTTTTTGATGAAATATAACGAACCTTGACGAGAAAGGATGATAGAATTGTGGTTAATGTGATTTCTGTGAAGTTTATTGCATAGCTTATGGATTTTTTTAGAAAAAATATATCTCATGGTTGTAACCAGAAAAAGGTATTAAAAGCTAAATTTTTTTATTAATTTTTTCACTGTTTTGTAACAATAAGGATAAAAAAACTCACTTCATCATTCTAATTACAGAAAAGAATTTTATACAATCCGAAAAGTATGCAATGAACATTGTAAACTCACGATTTTCTCATTACAGGCACTTTATGATGCTGCTTAATCTTACATCCTTAGAAATAAGAATTGAAATTTAAGCATTTTTAAATTGAAATATGAGAAAACAAAGAAAAGTGAAACGAAATAAAGGAAAGTTGTGCTTAATTCTATTTAAAGTAGAATTCATGGAAATTAAAATCACGATGATGAAATTGAAAAAAAACGGAAAAAATTAAATTTAATTCCAATTAAAAGTTTCAAGGAATTTTCTGGCTCTGATCTCCTTTAAAATTTTGATTAAACGCTCACTTTTACGTAAATTTCGAGTTCATTGCATAAATTCAGGAGTTTTTTTCCTTTAAATTTAACTGTGATGAGTTCATTGCATAAATTCAGGAGTTTTTTGTACTTTAAAAAAAATTTAAATCAAATTTCAAAGGTTAAATGTCAATCGATTCAATAATTAACTCTAATTACGAAGCAAACAAATAAATGAATATCAAAGTCAATTTAAATTCGAAAAAAAATAAATGTAAAGCCACATTAAATTTCAATGAAACGCAAAAATATCTCATCAATCATGACAAAATCACAGTCTAAATGTTTGATGTGAGTTAAAATTTTCTTTGAATTCATCAAGTTTTACAATAATTTTCCATTTCAAGTTCATTATCATCATTTACATTGCTTTATTTTAATTTTTTTTGGGAAATTTTCATTTTAGATGTATTTTGACTTTTCACTGAAAATATTACCATTGATTTTTGATTAAACGAAATTCATTGCATATATTTTTTTTGAAATTCGTTAAATTTTTACAATTAAATTGATTTTTTACATTTTTTTCAAAATTCTTGATTTAATTTCAATTAATACGACATTTAAATGAATAATTAATTTTGAAAATTCACACACGATCACGATAAATTTATACGAAGTATTTTCAATGTTATTTTATTGATGTCACAAACCAGACTGTTTCAAGCAGTTTTCATTTCAACCGTTATAACATGTGATTACTTTATATCCTGTAGCACTCAAAACAGATCACTTATGTTCTATGTAGAATGTCTTTCGGAAAAGTAAATTTAAATGAATGGGAAAAAACGAGACAACTATAGATAAGACATGTTGTGATAAACAGAGAAATTTAATTTTTCATTCTCTTTCACTCTCATTCTCCTGAATTTTCATTAAAAAATACATTTTTGTATGGAAAACACCGGTATCCATATATTTTTTTGATATTATGTCTGTATGAGGTAAGTAAGCATAATATTATTTCAACGTTTATTTGATACACTTCTAGTCTGATCGTAGTACATTAAAATGGAAGAGAAAAAATGAATGAATGTATATAATTTACATGAAATTGATATCTAAACATATGAATGCTATTAATAATGAAGTTATTATTTTCACTTTGAATCCTTTTTCTGTTATCAGATTGGTAAAATTTTGTATATTAAAAACATGGGATGAGATTTCATTTTTAACCCATTCACTACCGAATAAATTAAGATGGGTTTTAGGACTTACCTCGGAGTGCTGTGTGGTTCGATAGCTTCACTAGATATTTTAAGAGCGTTCGTTGAATCGAATTTTTGAGGATTACTTGCAAAAACAGAGCCGATTGTGGAAAAAATCGAGTTTTGTTGACTCTCCCTTAATATGCGTAATGCGTTACGGGTGGTCTGCGGAGCGTGTTTTAGTTTGAGCTTAAACTCAAATTTTATCCCTCTAATCGTAAGTTTTGTCCCAAAAATTTCACAAGACACCGAACATTAAGTCTCGTATAAGCCCACAGAAATCCATACTCGTTCATGAAATAGACCAGCGACCATCAATGGGTTAAAGTAATTTTATACTTAACCTTAATTCAAAATGTAAAAATTGATGTCAGAACCTCTAAAAATAGAATCATTAATGTTTAATTGAATCTTCTAAAATATTATTACAAAAAAAAAACATTTAATTCAACTTTTTATGATTCAATTTTAAATAAAAAATTCATTTTTATTTTTAAATATTAAAATTTTTTATCACTGCAAAAGAAATCCATTTTTATTATTTTTACATTATTTTAGATCTGTAAATTGTTGATGATTTTCTTAACAATAAAAGTATCTTAAATAAAAAGGAAATTTGAATATCAAAGTGCATGACATGAGATTTTTTTCTCAATGCATATGTAATTTTAGTTTGGCATGAAAATTTACAGTTATGTTAACTAATAATGAGCTATTACCGGTCCATGCACAATTCTTTAAATGAGGGCTTCATGGTAAACGAATTTTTGTGGGTTTTTCAACCTTACAAGAAATTTTATTGATCTTTTTCTTTGATTTATTTTTTTTCTTTTCACTTTAAGAATTCTCTTAAAAGGAATTTAATGAAAAAAAATGTTAAAAGTAATTGTGAACGTTGTAAGCGAGCGCATTTCTATGAATAGATAATTTGAAAAGTCGGCCCTGTTGCGAAAATCCGTTTTTTATGGTTTTAATGGAAAATTTCACATTTTTCATCGATTTCTGAAAATGTCACGATTTCAGCGGTTTTTTGCTATATGAAGGCGCTTCAGTCGTTTTAGAAATTTCCGTGATATTTTTCGATTCTTGAAAAATTTGTCGGTTTTCAGCGATTTTGAATATTCGAAGTTTTTTAAACATTTAAAGGTTTTTTTTTGAATTCAAATTAAGTTTCCCTCATTTTTTAAATTTCCAAGGTCTTTGTATTTTCACGATTTTCGGAGTTCTCTAAATATTCCACAATTTCAGGCAAAATTACCACTTTTTCCACGATTTCTGAAAAATTTCACGGTTTTCAGCGATTTTGAGAATTCGAATTGTTTAAAAATTCAGAGGCTTTTAGTTCAAAATTTCCAAGATTTTCTACGGTGATTGAAAGTTCGGCAGTTTTACGCAATTTTAAAATTTACACGATTTTTGAAAAATTTCAAGTTTTTTAGCGATTTTGAAAACCCTTATTTTGAGGTTTTTTTCTGAATTTTAATTTTTTAAAAATTAAATTTCAGACATTTGGCAAATTGCGCCATTTTCCGTTATTTTGATAATTTCCGCGAACAGTTTCTGAAAAATTTAACAGTTTTCAGCGATTTTGAGAATTCGAAATTGTTGAAAAATTCGGAGGTTTTTTGTTTTTCAAACTAAATTTCAGACATTTTGAAAATTAAAGCGGTTTTTTTCAAATTCAACAATTTCCGCCATTTTGAAAAATTCTTCTATAATGCAATAGTCAGCCATTTTATTGACATTGGTGAACGGACAGACAACACTTACGTAAAAAAAACTCGCATTTTCCTTTCAAATCAATGAAGAGAATCTTAAAAAAAAATCTCATTTTCACTGTTTACGACCACAAGGAACAATCAATTATTTTGAAATAGGTGTTGGTTGGAATTGATCGTTAACTTTTTTATTGTGAACCATAAAAAAAATGTTAAACAAAATAATTAAAGGAATATTATTAAAAATTGGGGAACTTTGACCTTTAAACATCACATTTTTTTACATGTAAAAAATTTAATTAAATTTTATTTTCATTCTCGTTTTAATTTTAATTTTAATTAAATACAATAAATAAATAAATAATTTTCTTAAAAATTAAATTCCTAGAAATAAAATAAATAAAAAAAAGTTAAAATTTAAGGCACTGGATAGTAATTTTTTTTCGGTTTCATTTAAAATTCATTCATTTTTTTACTTTTTATTTTTACTTGATATCTAAAATATTAAAATGGTAATAAAAAAATTATGCATCATAAAGTGATATTTTTTCCACTGGATTACCTTTCTATGTTTTTTTTATCTATTTTCTTTAAGTTTCATTAAAAATTTTTGAACCCTTATGAATTTTTGATTATTTATGAATGCTTGATCGCTTATTCTGATTTTTTTTTTTGTACCCAATTTGTATTCAAATCCCTCTTTCAGTTATGTGTTAAAGAAAATGTACAAAGCGAACCTTTTTTAAATGTGTGAAAAATTTATTGGACTGTGCTCCTCATTGAAGTATAAAAATTTGAATGTTTTCCCACAATACTCCCACTGAAAATAATATTTTTCTAAAAAACTTTTCTTATTTCCTTTGAATTACGGTCATTTTGGTGTGTAAATAAATAAAATAAAAAAAAAATGTAAAAAACAAAATCCCTGGATAATAATTTAAATGTAGGTGAATTTTAACTTTTAACAGATTCAATTTCCTCTTCAGCGTCATCATTCTCAAGATATTCGTCGACTTGGACTTGTTGTTGTTGTTGTTTCTTTTTCAGTTTTTCACTTTCGGGTGTTTTTAATGGAACTTTCTCCATTACAATTGGTTCCTCTGAGTTAATTTGTTGTTTTGTGGTTTCATCACCTAACAACGTTTTCTTGGCTGGGGTTTCACTGATTTCGTTTGTTGTGATGGCAGTTTGTTTTTTGAGTTGACCTTTTTGTTGTGATGGCGTTTTCTTTTTCTTTTGGGTTTTAACTGGTTTTGGTGTTGTAATGACAACGATTTCCTCTTCTTCTTCTTCCTCTTCATCATCTGCGAATTCCTCGTCAGAGGCTTCAACACCTTTAACGTTGTTGGCAGTGAGTTGTGCTTGAAGTTCCAATAAAGCAGGTGTGTTTTGCAAATTCAATGGAGGTAAGTCAGATTTGGCTGGTGTTGGTGACGCTTTTGTTGTTTTGGGTTTTTTGGTTACTTTTGTTGGCTTTGGTGTTGTTTTTTCTTTTTTTACCTTTTGAACTGTAATTTGTGGAACGGGAGCATCATTGACTGGTTCCTCTTCTGGTAAAGCGCCATCTATGAGTGCGGATTGTGCTACTTGTTCTGGAGTCAATTCAAGAGGAGCTTCAGTTGATGGTTTAGGTTTGGGTTTTGTCTCATCGTCGTCTAACAAATCGGCGATTAAATCTGAAATTTTCATATATGAATTGAAATTTCATGAAAACAAATTCAATTTCGTACCAAATGCATCAGCATCTTCACCTTCAGCACCTGCGGCTGCTTCTTCCTCTTCTTCTTCAACTTCATCGCTGTCACTGTCATCGAACTCGGCTTCATCTGTTTTATTTAAATGAAAAATTTTGTGTCATATGAATCTGAGGGGTCATTTAAAGGGGATCAAAATTCATACCATCATCATCGACCTCTTCAGCACTCTCCTCTTCAACACTGTCCTCTTCATCGTCATCATCATCAAACACATCAAAGATGTCCGTTATATCAAAATCATCATCGTCATCTGTAGCTGTTGGTTTGGCTGGTGCCGGAGCAGGAGCTTGTCTGGATATCAACCCTTTCTTAATATGATTTCTATGGACACCTCGCGCTGTTTCTGAAAGGAAAATGAAAAAAAAAATCATATTCATGTTAAAACCTCTGTAATAAAAAATGAATTGAAAATTAACATCACTTACCCTTATCAACAGGTTTTGAGGCGGCAAATGAGATTATAATAAGAATGAGTAATATTTCTAAAAGACTGGTGATTTTCATTTTTTTAAATTTCCTTTTCACTTCTCCTTCTTTTGATTGATCGTCTGTGGTTTCTTCAATAAAAAAAAAATGTCTGTGAAAAGAAGAGAAAAAACTTAAATATTCAATTCACGTCTATTGTGTTTCGGGGTATCATTTGTATATTCAATTATTTTAACATAAAGAAAACACATGTACTATTAAATATTTTTTTTTTTAAATAAAAAGGGAATTAAAAGAAAAGTAAAAAGTACCCTTCAAGGCATTGAGGCATACAATTTTCATACAAAAAGAAAATCTGACAAGATTTTACAAGTTTTTCCTTTTTTTTGTGATACGGGTTCCATTTTATCCTTCTTTCAAATCAAAATCTGATTCCATTAATTATTGAGATGAAAATTTCAAACCTTCAAAACCAGAAAATTTGCTTACGGCTTGAAATTTCAATGAAAATTAACACTTTAATCCATAAAATTGGACATTAAATGTCAATAAACCACAAAAAAAAGTGCTTGATTAAATTTTAATTTGAACTCATATCAATTGAAGCAACATTAAAATGCATTTAAAGTGATAAATTATCCATATCAATCACAAAACAAAAAAAAACCCTCTGATTGACAGGACAAAAAAATGACAATATAAATACAATGCTTAGTTGAATGGTAGCAGGTTGTTGACCTAAATCAGACCATTTTCTGTTATGTTTTACTATTTGCTTGTAGTATTTTTTTTATTTTTGTGTATTTTTCGTGTTAAGAAGATGTGTATGGAAAGGTAAAAATTAGTCTACATCTTTTATTATTAATAAATGAAGTGAATCGATGATGATTTAAAGTAGGTCAAATAACATTTTTTTCGTGTTACATGATTTTGATCTTGAGTTTTTGCTGTTTTTGAGAATTTTTATGTACAGAAATTCATTTTTTAATGGATTTTACGAAGAAATTCGTTATTTTATTCATTATTTGTGAATTTGAAAAAAAATTGGATGAAAATATTCCAAATTGATGGATAAGAAGATCAACCTGCCCCCCTCCCCCATTTAAGGCAGTGGAGGACTGGCCATACGGGCAATCTGCAGATGCCAAAAAAGCCGCAGTCGATCGCCTTGTAAAAGTTAAGTTTAGCGTAAATTTTAAAGAAAGTCATACGGTATGTCAGGACCGTTAATACTTTTCAATCCGCCCCCGCTTCTAAGGGGCATGCCTTTTCCTATAACCGTTTCACCAATGCCATGTCTACTAAAAGTAAAATCATTTTCCAGTATCATATCAATAATGTTAACTCATATCAATGAAGATTACCCAGAAAACATTTAAAACGACCTTCAACTTTCCTGAAGAAAGAAAAACACGTTTTCGGTTCAAAATACTTTAAAACTTCAAATTTTTGACGTTTAAGTGTCAAATGAAAGTTTCTCACTGCTTCGCTTTTGACAGCAGAAAAATTAGAACTGAAATTTGAAATGTAATTTAAGATGTAATTTTTTTTAAAATATGACCCATAAGGCCCAGCTTTGGGCCTGCTCTGGTGAATATTAAATGACACTTAAACCAAAATCTGACGTTTTTGAAGTTCTCGGATCATTTTTCACTGTAATGACTCAAAAAACCGATTTTGTCTAAAAAAAAGTACAATTTTCATCCCACTGTTCCTCAAAATTCCATTGAATCTCAATGAACGACGCCACTTTTATGTGATTAAATTTAAAAAAAATCAAAATGTTTTAAGGTCAAGGCTGTTTCCATGCCCTTTAATTTACTTTTTTTGTCATATTCATTCATTTTTTTTCCGCTAATCATCATTATCCATCTTCTTCAATTTATTTCATCATATCATTTTGTATGTAAAATTTCAAGTCAAGTATTTTTTTTTTTATTTTTATTATTAAATTTACTTTTACACACAACTTTCTCCGTTATTCCAACACAATATTTACAAAAAACTCGTATAATTTAATGTATGGTATGGTCTCTTAATCTTTTTCTTTCTTTAAGCATTAACATTAAAACACGGAGAATGGGAACAACACATATCACTTTTTTAACATTTAAATTTTTTTTTTCACTTGATTCTTGACTTTTTTGAAGTAAAAATTGAAATCGAGTTTTCCCTTTTCATTATTTATTTACCACACTTTTAATACTTTTTTTGTATTTTCATTTCTTGTTTAAGTTTAAGATTCATTTTATTTATAGCCTTGAAGATTTAATCTTCTTACGTGTTGTTTTTTATTTTTTATCATTTTATACCTTTAATGGAGATAGTAAAAGTGGTTTATCTTCCTAAAATTTATATTTCACCCAAAAAAAAAATCATCAATAAAATCCATTTTGTGATAAGTAATCGTACAAGGAAAAACTAATTCTTATCATAAATTATGAACATTATCCCTTAAAATTTATTGTAATGATATTTTTTTTATAATAATAATAATATTAAAATGAATATGAATTTTCTTACTTCTACTCTTATTTTAAGTAATAATTTGCGTTCAAAAGATTCACTTGTTGCTGGTTAACTGATCAAATTGAAACTGACTTTAAAAAAAAAACAAGAAAAAGTTATACTTTCATAAAAAAAAGCATCAAAGTCAAGTTTATAGTTATTATGATTATTTAGTGTTAGTGTAATATGTTGAACAAAAGATAGCTGATCTTCTTTGTGTAAATGCTGAAACTACGTGTTATGAATAAAGTTGTGAATGAAAATGCAAAGTCTCGACATCGTGTGTGTGATTGTTTGTGTGTGTGAATGAGTGTGAATATTATTAAGAAGAAAGGCAATAAAAAAGAAATGGAAATAAGTGTGTTACTGGTGTTATTATAGCTATTTTTTATTTTATTTTTATGATAGAGTGGGTCGTTTACAACCATGAGAAGATTTTGCAAAGATTTGGAAAATTTTCGAACATCCTAGTCGAACATGCTTGTCAAACATTCAAGTTGAACAGTTTTGTCAACATTTTCGTCGAACATGCTTATCGAATATTCTTGTCTAACTTTCTAGTTCAACATTCTCATCAAATATGCTTATCTAGTTCAGGATGCTCGTCAAACATGCTTATCGAATATTCTTGTCTAGTTCAGGATGCTCGTCGAACATGCTTATCGAATATTCTAATCTAACATTCTAGTTCAAAATTCTCATCAAACATGTTTATCTAGTTCAGGATGCTCGTCGAACATGCTTATCGAATATTCTTGTCTAGTTCAGGATGCTCGTCGAACATGCTTATGGAATATTCTTACTTATCGGTCAAACATCTTAGTCCAACTTGCTAATCGAATATGTTCATCGAACATGCTTCTTGAACAAGTTCGTGCGAATTAAAAGAATCTGGGCCTTATTTTTGACATTCGATGTTTGACAAAAGTTCATCGAACATGTTCGTCCAATCCGTTACATTGAATTTTAGACATAAGATAACTGCAAAAATTTAATTCATTTAATTTTAAATTTTGACCCACTCTAATCATAATATTAACACTAATTCCGGTTTCGCGTAAATTTGAATATTAACTTATATGGTTAAATTTATTCTCTTTCTTCTTCACATTATTTTTTTAAAATTGATTTCATTTTTATTTTATTTGTTAACAAATTGTTAAAAATCGTGCATTTTTTCGTAATTTTATCATTTTAAGCCCATTTCACGACCACTCCTCAAATTAATTTAAAAATGCTTAATCCTTTCTTTATCATTTTATAATGTTACAATAAAATCCGTTTCAATTAAATTTTTTTTAATAATAATTTTATATAATCATAAATTTTAAATTACTTGACGTAATTGGTAATCCGATGATGAGTTTGAAAAGTATTAAATTCCTTGCTGTACCGAAATTTAATTGAATGAAAATGAAAAAACTTATTCATGAATGAAAATTAGTGAGGATTAGGATGAAAAAAAATTAAATGTACATGAAAAAAAATTTCTCGGCTTTCTAGTTATAAATTTATAAATAGAATATCACAAGAGCAAAATCATGAAATGTAAAAATGATTAAATTTAGCTTGTAATTTCTTACTATGCGGTTCAATGTAAGATTAAGGTGATGAATTAAGTGGATTTATTATCACTCATCAACACTAATTACTTTTATTTAGTTTTTTTTCCATTTCAATTTAATGGTTTGTGTTTTGGTGTTTCGCTTGAATGAAAATGTTGATGAATTTTATCACCCACGTGTTCCGTTAAATTGAAAAAAAATATGAAAAAAATCTTTTCCTTGATTTCCATCAAATTTTTTTCTATTCAATGCAATTCTTTTCAATTTACAATTCCATAGAAATAACGGTCATTTCAAATTTGAATTTCATCGTACGCACATTTTGCCATGAAAATTTTTCACGTCATGCATGAAAAGTCCCGTAAACAAACAAAAATCGGTCAATATTTATTGGAATGAACACAAATTTTCATTAAATATTTTATTTTTAAATTCAATGACAAAAAGTTAAATTTAACTTTAAAAAATGAGTACAAGTACGAGAACTGGTGGCACTGCATTGGAAGAAGTTGATATTCCAGGTCAAGCTTACTTGAGAGAGGCATTAACGAGTTGTATTGATCCATTGAAAGGTTTTACAATAAATTTTGGAATTAAATTCATCAAATATTAATTTTTTTATCTCATATTAACAGCAATTGAAACATTTCAACTTGAAAATGGGATTTTACTGCCATCCTTGAGACCAATGCTCCCATTACTGGATTTGCATGGTGTTAAACGGCTGGATTTCCATAATTCAGTATTGGAGGAACTTCGTGATAAGCTTGTACAACAAATTGCACAACTGGGAGAAAAGGGTGGCAAGGAACGTGATAAAAAATTGAAGGATTTACTTGTAAAAAGTTTCCCTGTGGTTCGTGTGAAGGCCTTGAGACCTGTTGTAATGGCAATTCTCAAGAATATTCCTCACATTGAGGATAAATACCTGCGAATTTTGGTGAGAGATCGTGAATTGTATTCAGACACTGATACCGAAGTGAAACGACAAATTTGGCGTGACAACCAATCACTGTTCGGTGATGAGGTCTCTCCATTACTTTCACAATACATTCGCGAAAAGGAAAATGTCTTGTTTGACCATACAAATTTAAACAATTTATTTTTCACTCCAACCCCAAAAACGCGTCGCCAGGAAGATGTCGTCCAAAAGTTGGCTCACATGATTGGAAATAGCGTGAAATTGTATGACATGGTATTGCAATTTTTACGTACACTCTTTCTTCGTACACGCAATGTGCATTACTGTACACTCAGAGCCGAACTTCTTATGGCACTGCATGATCTGGAAGTCCAGGAAATCATATCAGTTGATCCATGTCATAAATTTACATGGTGTTTGGATGCATGTATTCGTGAAAAGTCTGTCGACATCAAGAGATCTCGTGAACTTCAAGGATTTTTGGATAATATTAAACGTGGACAAGAACAAGTCTTGGGAGATTTGTCAATGACGTTGTGTGATCCATTTTCTATCAACTTCTTAGCGACATCTGCCATCAAAATTTTATTACACTTACAGAACACGGAGGCATTACCCCGTGAAAATACAATTTTAATCCTGCTACTTCGCATGTTGGCACTTGGATTAAGTGCATGGATCATGATCGATAGTCAGGATTTCAAGGAACCACGATTGGATAATCAGGTTGTAACGAAATTCTTACCAGCTTTAATGTCATTGATGGTTGACGATCAAGTGAGATATTTACATACAAGATTACCACCAGATGAGAGAGAAAGTGCGATCACTATAATTGAACATTCAGGTCCAGCCCCTGAACCTATCGAGACATTCATACAGGAAGGCGCTGTTGCCTCAATTCTCGCAATGTATTACACACTTCACACTGCCAAACAAAAGGACAAAGTCGGATTACTTCGAATCCTGGCCGTGCTTTCGTCATGTAAAGACGATCGTGCTTATGAAGATCCATTCCTCCACTCACTAGTTGCCAGTTTAATCAACATGGCCGATGAATTCGCAAATGAAGATTTCTGTACAGTTCTTTTTGATGAATTTTTATTTGCAGGACTGACTCGAGATAACGTAACACGTCATATGCTGAAAATGTTGTGGTATGTCCATGCAAAACTGCCACCAGCTCGCCTACAAACAATGATGAAGGCACTGCAGCCCACTGTGAATCACCATGAAAATGTCCATAAATTGTATGAAGCACTCCAAATTAAAATTGGGGCAATTCCTCCACATGAACCCAATCCAGCACCAACTGAAATGGAAGTTGATTCACCTTTGAAGGATGTATTGAGAATGTAAAATGAAAAAAATGCAAGGAATTCCTTTTTTTTGTATCACAGTAACATCTTTATTCTCAAATATCTTTGCATTCAATTTTTTCTTGTAATCCATCAGACAAACCTTTTTTTTTCATAAATATAATATCATAATGATGAGACATGCAGTAAACGGTTAGAATAATAAATATTAAAATTAAATTAAAAATATATTGTATGGGAATTCTGTAATCTCAATTTTTTTGTATGACCTTATCCTAGGAGACCTAATTAAATGGATCTTGATTTTGAATTGAGTTCAAAACCATCCTCACTAAATCTAGTAAAATTTTTGGCTTTCTCTTTGAAAAAATTTACTCCTAATCCATTACAAATTTATATCACTACAAATATACGCTTTAAATGTTAATAATTCTGCACAAATAATGCTGTTTTTTGTAAACCGTGTTGAAAATTCCTGCGAAAGCAATTTTAAGGCGATGCCTTAAAAAATTTCCCTTCGAAATTCTCCTTTCATCAAATTTTCTCTAATTCGTAGGAAATTTCAACACGGCATTTTTCTTAGAGTTAGATTTCATATGAAATTGGGAGATTATTACACTTTTTTAGAGCTGGCAAGGGCAATTAAATTTCCTTTTTCTTTTTTTTTCATTTTAAATAAGCAGTGGATCATCAAATTCATCAAAATCATTTGTGTAATTGGGTCGTGCGGTGCCTGGCAAATGCCAATTACGTTCAGTAAGGTAATTGTGTGCACGTTCAAGCAAATTGTGCTTACGAATGAGAAAAACACCGCCAATGAATGTTGCAACGACAAGCAATGGAAGTAAAACTCCCCCGATCATGTGTTCGGGCTCAATTACTTTTTCTTTTTGGACTCCATCTTCAGGGTGAACTGGAACTGGGAATGGCGATGCTGTGGTCGATGTGGTTGTTGTTGTTGTAATTTTACTTTGAGTTGTTGTTTTTTCTGGAGCTTTTGTCGTTGTTGTTGTTGTAGTTGTAGTCGTG
>LN483384.1:0-219166 GCA_900002565.1 Culicoides sonorensis
TTATTCTTTGATAGTGCGGCTTATTGAAAATGGGCTCGAATATTACGTACAATATGATTTACAACCAAGATTTGTATATTTTTGAACTAAAACGCACCTTCAGATGATAAGTTTAACTCTTTAGTTTATACCTTTTATTTTACATTTTAACTTATGCATTAAGTTAAAGTTATAATTTAGGCAATTGTCTATTATAATTAAATAAAGAAATGACATTTATGAAAAAACAGATAAGTTTTTTATTGTTTTCTGAATTTGAAGACTTAAAGTCGGTAGTTTTGAATATATTAGAAATTATATATATATTTTTTCAGTAACGTAACATTGATTATTCTATAGTATTTTTCAAGTTAAAAGTCAATTTTACAAGATATCAATGAATAGCTGAAAATTTTTAACTCTTGATTTATCGTTCTTGTTTTTTCATTTTATTTAAAGTAGGTCTTAATTGACAACAGCAGATCGTTTGTCTCGGTTTTTGCTTCTTAATTTAGTACGTGCTTTGAAAGCTTCAGCATTATAGAAGCGTTTTTCAGCCTTAGTCATTTTTTTTAGTCCTTCTGCTTCATTTAACTTGGCTCCCAGTTGCAAAACATCCCGTAAGAATTCATTTTCAGCTAAATGATTATTAATTCCGGGTCCCATTACATTACAAAATGATGTATATTGATGGTGTGAAGCCCACGAATCCAAACACATAGACTCTCTTCCAAAACGTACATTTATTTCTGGTGACGTGTCTTCTTCAAAGTAATGTAAAATATCTCTGAATGTTGCTCTTTGTGTCTTACGATCACGTTTAGCTCGGTATTTGTGCGAATCTGTAGCTAATGTTCGCGTGATGTTAATCAATTCAGGTAGATATTCTTCTAAGTAATCATCATCATGTGCACGCCCTTGTTCGTAGAGTAATGCAAAAAGTTCACCAGAATTTACACGAACATCGAGATGTGCAGAACGAAGGAGTCCAAGAAGATTTTTGATTGCTGGGAAACTACCAGGCTTTTCGGTCATGTGAGCAACATCGGAAGGTGGTAGTAAAGTCAGCAAAAGACCCCAGGCTGATAAAGCAGCACTATGTAATGCAGCAGCTTCAGCTCCAGCTGAGCTAGGAGAATTGTCACCCTACAATCAAAAAGTAATTAGATTTTTAAGGCTAAATTAAAATTATTATATTACCTTCAAATAGCTTGCACAAAATATACTCTCAAAGTTCTTCATTAGTTCAATTATTTCTCCAAGATCATCATTTCCCAAGAAATTCAACAGTCCAAGAGACAAACAGCACTTTAAATGAGAAATTAAACAAAACTTTTAAAATCCATGAAATTTTTTTTCATTAAATAAATAATTAATGACCTTATAATTTACTTGAATTAAAAAGAAGGTTTTCCAAACAAAAATAATTTGTTACGAAAAAATCTCTAATATAACTTAAATAGTTTAAATAGCAAAAATACATAGTAAATAAAGAAATTTATTCTAATTATAAATTATTTAAAAATGCATATGACTGTATAAGAAAAGAATCGGTGTATACACTTAACACAACTATAACAAAAAGAAAGAATAAAAAATCAAATAAATGAATTGTTAATAAAATAGTCATTGAAGAGATTGAAAATAAGAATAAGATGTATTAGAAAAAAAATAAAAATTACTAAAATAAAAAATGTATTATTCAAGGTCAATCAGCGCTAAAACAGATGCTAGTATGTTGTTTCAATACTAGTTATATATTAAAATGTCGAGTTGGCAAATTCATTGTATATAAACAATGATAAGTGAATTGAATTGATGTATTAATACATATTTTTGATTGTATGAACGAATTTATATGATTTTTTTAGTTTAACAGAAAATTTACCTTGGCTCGGGCATCATAACTTAATGAAGGATCAAGAGCTGCAATACGAAGTACTGGAGTAAGGGTTCTTATTATTTCCTCATCACTTCCAACTTGAATGATTAACAAAGCAGCTAATCTTGCACCCCAAGCCTGTTCAATGCCTTTACCTCGCTTTATTGATTTTTCAATTAAGTCCATAATTGTTATTTTTCGATCATCTACAAAATCTGGAAGATACCTTTGCATCAATATTTCAGCCATTGCCTGTTTGAAATTTAATTTAAAAAATATTATATTTTTATTTCAATTTTTCAAGTTACCTGTAATGCTAATGTACGTGTTTGTGCAGATTTCTCTGTGGCATTCTCCATCGCTTGAATCAATTTATCTTCATATTTTTCATTTGCATCAACTTCCACTTCAGTACCATCAGTTGAGTCTTGATTACCTTCAGATTGGTATGAGAAAAGACTATCATTGTCATTCAATGACTCATCATCTGATCCATACCCATTTTGACTGGCACCATTTTGGTTGTGAGATTGAACTTTAATTTCATAGAAAAATAAATATAATTAGTATTACTATTAATATTATAATTAACAATACAAATGCATAGCATACATTAAGTTACTAGTTAAAAGAAACCAGAATAAATAACCTTGACAAAATTATATCACTTTTATTATATATACACTAATACGAATAGACAGGTAACAAACAAAAAAGTCTAGATTCAGCTGATCCTGTTTTAAATACGTTTGACATGGACACTATCTCTAGTTTTTCGACTTTAAACAATTAAAAAATACAATATCAACATCAGCTTGGAATGTGCATTTCATTAGGTACAAATACAATTTTCCCGCCCTTGGAATTGTCAGACACTTACCCGGATTTTTTTTCTTGTGTTTAGGCATATCAATCTTCCTTATGTTTTGATTGCTTATAAATATATATAAATAAAAAAATATATAATATAAATTATTTTGATTAATTATCAAACGAGGGCTGTGACCACTTTCTGTGTTTATATATTCAAAATTTTATTGCTTCACAAGTATATTTTTTTTCTGTATTATTCTTTATTATTAAGTTATTTATGAAATGTTACGAAATAGAACGTAACGTTGCTATATTTTACTATAATGAGATGATTTCAGAAATTTTTTCACTAAGTATCGATTTTCTTTGTGTCTTCAAATCACATGAATAAAGTAATCAAGAAGTCTCTTTTGTATCTCTAAAATTGTCTATATAATAATAATTTTTATTTATTTCACTAGTTGTAGTACTTAATTTCACAATTTTGTCTATTTTTTTAATGGGCTTTGAGTCAAATTGCATGATTTTATAATATTTTAATTATTATGATCGAACATTCAAAGTTGAACTGCTAATACGAAAATTTTCTCTGTATCGATGAAAAAAAAACACGAGGTGTGACGTGAAACCCTTGCACTCGTTTCGTACATATTTGTAAAACGTGTTTTCCTGAAATAATAGAAAATTGAAATTGGATTTTACATTCAACTTACACAGTATTTTATTAATGTAAACTCATTACTCTTTTTTTATATTCTTTATTTTAGATTTATTTAATATTTTTACACTGTAAACTGTAATAAAATATCAACATAAAAAGGTTTTAAACTTTTTATGAAAATTCATAAACATTCGAAAATGAAACGTTTGACGCTTTGTCAAGTTGTTTATATCAGAGCAATAAAAAGAGTTTTTCCGTAAAATATCTTGAAACTGAATATTTTAAAATGATTTAAAGTACATAATTAATATCTATTTAATACAGTTGATTAAGTGATAAAACAACTCTAATCTTAAATAAATATTCAAAACGAATTTTTCGATTTGTTGTGATTCTTAAAAATTATTAATTAAAAACCTATTGAAAACATATATTTTAAAATGACAACAACTCCAAAACAACGAAAACAAATATATAAATATAATGCACCATGGGATCTTTATTCTATGAATTGGAGTTTACGGCCTGATAAGAGGTTTCGTTTAGCGTTAGGTTCATTTATGGAAGAGTATAGCAACAAGGTGCAAATTATCAGTTTAGATGAGGAAACAACTGAATTCAGTCCAAAAGCTACTTTTGATCACCCCTACCCAACAACAAAGATTATGTTCATTCCAGATACAAAAGGAGTTTATCCTGATTTACTTGCAACATCGGGCGATTACTTACGAGTTTGGAGAACATCATCCAATAATGATTCAGATGTGAGACTGGAATGTGTTTTGAATAACAACAAAAATAGTGATTTCTGTGCACCATTGACAAGCTTTGATTGGAATGAAGTTGATCAGAATTTAATCGGAACTTCAAGTATTGATACGACGTGTACTATTTGGGGACTTGAAACTGGTCAGGCAATTGGACGAGTTAATCAGGTTGCAGGGCATGTCAAAACGCAACTCATTGCTCATGACAAGGAAGTTTATGATATTGCATTTTCACGAGCAGGAGGAGGACGTGATATGTTTGCCAGTGTAGGTGCAGATGGATCGGTACGAATGTTTGATTTAAGACACTTGGAACACTCAACTATAATTTATGAAGATCCAACTCACACACCATTACTTCGACTTTCTTGGAATAAACAAGATCCAAATTATTTGTCAACTATTTCAATGGACTCTAATGAAGTGATTATAATTGATGTTCGTGTACCCTGTACTCCAGTTGCTCGATTATCAAATCACAAAGGTAAACTTTACATATTTGTTTTATACAAGTTCAAATTTTTAACAATTTTTTTCAAAAATTTCAGCACCAGTTAATGGTATTGCATGGGCACCACATAGCTCATGTCATATTTGTACTGCGGGAGATGATCATCAAGCACTAATATGGGATATTCAACAAATGCCCCGGAGCATTGAAGACCCAATACTCGCTTATACAGCTGCTGAGGGTGAAGTGAATCAAATTCAATGGGGAGCACTACAACCTGACTGGATTGCAATATGTTATAATCGAGTGTGTGAAATTTTACGAGTTTAAGTAAATTTTTTTATTAATTTATTGTACTAAATATATATGAATTAATTTAAAATAAAATATAGTAGAGTTACCCAATAAATATGCTTCAAGAGGAAGTTGTGGATCAAATCCTAATCAGTAGTGTGCTCGTAAAATAAAAGACTGTATGAATATCATAACTAACAAATATGTTTAAAAAAAAACAAAAATGTTTTGGAATTTTTTACAACATCTGAACAGTATATAATTTTAATAATCATTTCAATATTTATAGTTAGCAATTATAATAATAATAATAAATTTAATCAATAGTTAATAATGCAAAAAGAAAAAATTTAATTTTCAAATAGAAGGACGGACATTATTATTTTCAATTTGCTCATAAAGAAATTCATTCGAAGAAGCAGAAGTTAGTGAATATCGTTTTTTCTCCCAAATTGGTTGCTCGTAATTCAACGAAGGAAGAGGTCTTGATGTCATTTGAATAGTTTCTCGACAATCACCTCTTGGATTATCGATTATTCCCAAAGTACGATAAAAAGGAATTTTCCGTTGTTTGTAGAGAAGATAAGACTGGTAACAGTATCCTATGGTTTGCATGATAAATATTGTAATAGAAAACAGTAGATGTATAATTAAAAAAATTATGGTATATGGCGAAATTAATATAGTAAATGAGTCTTGATCATCGTTTGGATCATAATCCTTATTCGAACAATAAAGGCCATGAACATTTATTTCACTAACGTTGTAAGTGTAATTTAAAAAATGAAATAGTTTATACATTTTTAGTTGTAGTAACCATTGGCAATTTAATGGGTTATCGTTTATTAGAATTGTCAAGGTTCTGCCAATATTGTCGTTTTTGAATTGAATACTTTCCAATGAATTATTCGATACATCTAATAATTCAAGAGATCTGATAGTATTAACATTTCTCAAATCAACAGTTTTTAATTGATTATTCCTTAAGAATAGCTTTTTAAGTTTTGGAAAATGCATTAATTGGTCTTGATTGATTTTTTCCAAACGATTTCCATCGAGTTTAAGTTCTTCCAACATTTGGAAAGTACAGTTGAGATTTAAATCAGTCAATTGATTATATATTAAATTAAGAAATCTAATTTTCATGCAGTAATCGAAAATTATTCTGTTCACATTAAGGAACGAAAGCGAAACAATCAACAATTCATTCAAGTTTTTCAACTGAATTTGATTTGTTTTCAAATTGTTTTTATCTACAATTTTACTATCAGTGATCTTCATGCTCATTAGAGTCTTTGGCAAATTTCGGAATGACTCGTTACAAAAAGAAAGAGTTGTTATTTCAATTGAAGTCAGGCTAGTAAATTCTCTTAATGATTGTTGCAAGTTTAATTTTTTCTCAATTACAATCAATTCTTTTAGATTTGTGTGTCCGTAATTGATGAAAACACCCGTTTCAATTTGATTATTAATAAAATGTGCAACTTGCAAGTTTCCAAGTGGCTGTAGAATGTTTTCTATTATATTTGTGATGTTGTTATTTCTCAACGTTAAGAATTTTAATGTATTTAAACCCGCAAATTCGGTTTTTGATATATAACGCAATTGAAATGACTCCAATGTTATGTTTATTACTGTTTGTGAATCTGGATCCTTTAAAAAGTTTATGAAGAAGCCTCTAAATGGTGTAGAAAAACATCCATTCCACAAAATTCTATCAACTCCTATAAATCTTTGAATTGATGGTTTTTCAGACAAATCATCACATTGTATAATAACTGTAGTTGAAATTGAATCATTTCCGTAAAAATATTTTGCTCTTATTTTACAATCACTTTTTCCTTCCATAAAATGACAATCTTCGTGATGAAGTGAATAAGTGAATATTAAAAAATGAAGAAAAATTACTAATTTTTTTTTCATTTTAGACATAAGAAACAGATTACACTGTTTCTAAAGAAAAGTAGAAGAAACTGAGAATCATATTTTTTGTATTGAACACAAAAACAGAATATTTTCATTGTTTATACAAGATTTTGTTTTTTCTTTGGATAATATAAACATTTTCATTCCAAATAATGAAAAAGTTGTTTATTTCAAGTTTTACATTTGCCTTAAAAGTTTTCGCATTCATGATGAAATCGTGCAACGATAAAAACAAATAATTTTTGATGACAATTATTATTATCTAATTTTACTTTTATAAATAGTTTTCGAGACTTTTATAGAACACAATTTGTAAAATTTAAAGCTATATTGGCCAACAAAGACAAACAACGTGTTATTTAGTCTCAGTTAATATCTTTTATTTAAAATTGAATAATGACTGATGTAAATTCTACCGCATTGACAAACGGACATAAACACTACTGTGCGATATCATTTTTTCAAGGTCCTTATAACAATCGATGTGTCCAAGTGACAGGTATAACTAAACATGAGATGGAAAAAGTCTTGGAATCTTTTGGTAATGCTGCATCTGATCATCCTTTAAAACACATAGATATCGCAGGATATACACCATTAGAAGTAGCGAATTTTTTATCAGAGAAATTTGGATATCAAATTATTTCATCTGTTGCAAGTGATGGGGTGTTTGTTTTTGTTCTTGAACATTAAAAAATTTATATTATTAACAAATACTTTATTGTACACTGAAAAACTTGACTTTGCAAAAAAATATAAATATATAAGAGTATATAATAGATTTGAATTGGAAGGATTTGTTTTCAATCTTAATTAAGTATAAATTTCTACCCTATCTTTTATTATTGCTTATGATGTTTAAACACTCTTTTTTTTCTATGTTTTAATATTATGAAATTATTTATTTTTTTTTGTGTTTTGAGTATTTTTTTAAATATCTTACATTGAAAAACTATAATGATTGAATTTAAGGCACTTTTATTATTGATGTTCATTAAGTTTGAATTCATTTTTTTTATTTATCTGCTGTGTTAATGTCCATAGAATTCATATTTTCACCGTAATCTAGTTGATCTAATGGAATTTCATCATCCCAATCAGCTGTATTAAAACTATCTTTTGTTTCAGGGCAAAATGAACATCGACTTTCATTTATACCAAAATTAATGCATGTCGATCCAACACATTCACAGCAACCATCAAGGAACCATCTTAAAAATCAATATGTTAGCTTTATTTTAAAATAATATTACAATTTGTTCGCACTTACCGATAGCTGCTGGCTCCCATACTCTGACAACTTTCTTTGCACTTATTGTTGGACATGCATTGAGACATGAAAGCTACTGTACAATTGACAGTTATTATATTTTCCCGTTCATTATATTTCGGATCAAGTTCTTGATCAGTTGAATCTGATTTGTAACAAAAAAAAATCAATATAAAATCAAAAATTACAGCATTTTTTACTTACGAATCATGTATTTAACACTTTTTTCAAACTTATCTCCATAAAGGCTTGCATCATAATCAACGGGAAATGTAAAAATGCTCCATTCATCATGGACATCATTATCTGCTACAGCACGGAAATAATCTGGTATTCCCTCTAATTCATCTGTATATGACTGTTTAGAAAGTTCATTTTGAGTTTCATTGGGTTTGGGACACATATCTTTATTAAAAAAAAAAAACTTTATAGAATTACATAAAAATTAATTTAATAAAATTACCAACCTACACAACTGCAGCATTCAGTGTACAAATAGCTCAAGCACTGACGACAATCACGACAGCAACTGCAATTCTTCAAATCACACCTACAACTTTGAGTTAACATGCATTTTGAGACTTGACTTGCACAAACCAATTCGTTACAGGAGTTTACATTTTGGATCGCAATTAAAAAAACTGCAGAGCAGGTCAGAATCGTTAAAGATATACATGTATTTTGTTTCATTGGTATTTTAAAAAACTAAACACTTGGTGATTGACTGTAAATAAATGTTTACTTTATTCATTAATTCGAGTAAAATTGATTATGATTAAGATATGAAACCATTAAAATAAAGTTTTACTTTTCGAGAATCAACTAAAGGCATTTTTACATTACTTGCTTCTTTCAAGAAAAGATTTTATGCAAATTTTTACTTGAAACAGGTTTTTTTACCTATTTACTTCTGGATACTTGAAGTTCTTTTAACAAACTTTTGTGTTTATATTTAGATTATTAGTTGATAGAAATATCCATTTGGTATCAGAAAAAAATAATAGTTGAGGAAATTTATAGAAAAGTACCAAAAACATGAATTGAAATTAAAAATATTTTTTTTAAGTATCAACAAGATTACAAATTTTAATCAAATAAAGTTGCCTGATTTTAAAACACTTGTAAATAATAAAACAGTTCTTTATTTATACCAACCTATAAATTAAACGGTCCTATATTTTTTGCTTGTTTTCCAATAATTTTAAATAATAATTGAAAATAATTTTTTATCTACTCTTGATCTGACTTGTAATTTTAGACGTAAATAAAATAAAAATTCATCATCGAACGAGTCTTAATTTTAACACTAAATATATTTAGTAATTTTACTTCTCCTCAATTATTTATTTTTATGTTTAAAATGCTAAAAAATATTAATCTTGATTAAAATATTTAAAATGTTGATATATGTTCTTATGAAATAATAATAAATATAAAAAGTTGCATCTAAATTCCTAAATTATATAATCAGTAAATTTAATATAACTTACCCCATTTGGTTAAATAAGTGTTAAATGTGTCATATCTGTCAAAACAAACATGCACGTTAGGTTTCTCGTGTTGCCTTAATTTTTTTTTCATAAAATAAAATACATAAACAGTTTTGAATACATTATAATATAAGAATTTTTTAATAAACGTATGTAAAAATTAAATTTTGATTACATATTTTTAACATTCTCTGACATTCTTAATATTTTATAGACAAACTTAAAAATAACACACATTTAAAAACAAAATAAATGGTAGCTCAAGGCATGTTTCAACGAGGTAAATCGAAAATAAGTCATAAACGGTATCGTGACGATTCCAAGAAAAAGTTAAAGAAACAGAAACTTAAAGTAAATGATGGTCAAGATGATGAAATTGAATCAGATGTGGAGATTCATAGTAGTGAAGAATTTGAAATTCCTTCTTCTAGACAAGATTTTCATGTGTCAGATGATGATGATGTAGAAACCCCAGCACAAAAAAAAGTTCGTTTAGCTAAACAATATCTGACTGAGCTAGCTGAAATAGAACGTGCTAAACTCGATGAATCTGAACAAGAACAAGATTTAGATGCAAAAATCAATCAACGTTTAGCAGAAGAACACTTGGAAGAATTGGGAAAATTACGACAAAGTGTGGCACACAAATATAGTGGATACAATGAAGGTTCAATTGTCACTATTAAACATCGATTTCAAAAATCACCTTTTACTTGTTTTTGTTTCTCTTCGGACGAAAAATCTTTCTTTACCGGCTGCAAGAATAATATCGTTTTAAAGTGGAATTTGGACAATTGCAAACAACTTGCTAAGATTGATTTATGCTTAATGAATAAAGAAGCAAAAGGACGTCGGTTTGCTCGTTGTATGGCAACAAGTTCAGATTCAAAGTTCTTGGCAATTGGTGATGGGTCAAATGAAATTCAAATTTTCTGTCCAAATACTTGTAGTCATCTAGGTACACTCAAAGGCCATCGTGCTATAATTAATGCCTTAGTTTTCCGTAAGGGTTCTCATCAATTATATAGTGCTAGTGCAGATCGTTCAGTTCGAATTTGGTCTATGGATGATATGGCTTTCATTGAAGCATTATTTGGACATCAGACTTCAGTAACAGGCATTGATGCACATATTAGAGAAAGAGCTATAACGTCTGGTGGTTCAGATCGATCTATTCGTATATGGAAAATAATAGAAGAATCCCAGTTGGTCTACACAGGTGGCCATGAGGGAAGTATAGAAAATGTAAAATTAATCAATGAGGAAACATTTCTATCTTCCGGTGATGATGGTATGTTGTGTGTTTGGAATGTAAATAAGAAAAAACCATTAGCTAGTGTAAAATTGGCACATGGAGTGTCTGCGCGAGGCCATCCCAATTGGATAAGTTCTATAACAACGTTATTAAATGCTGATTTGATTGCAACAGGGTCATGTGATGGCTATTTAAGATTGTGGAGACTAGAAAATAATTTTACAAGAATCAGTGAAATGTTCAAAATCCCTATTCAAGGTTTTATTAATGATCTACGTTTCATTCACAACGGTAACAAAATTGTTGCTTGTGTTGGACAAGAGCATTGGCTAGGGCGATGGTGGACTCAAAAAGATGCAAAAAATTGTCTTCTAATTATACCGTTAGTTAAGTCTGTTGATTGATTTTATTGATAATAAATAAACATCTATTTTTCATCTTCATTCTTGCTTAAATTTTTGAGTTGTTCTTCAAATTCTACAGGCTCAATTTTTCGCTTAGCAGATTCAAACGCTGGTGGACCAATGAGTTCAACAACTTGGTCATAGTTAAGTGTCTCACGTTCCAATAATGCTTCTGCCAGCTAAAATTGTAAAAAAAAAATTACAATTGCAAGTTATAGGTTGAAAAATATTCAAACCTTTTGTAATTTATCCTTATTATCCAACAAAATTTTTTCTGTTTGATCATACGCCCTACCAATGAGTTCCCTTGCTTGTTGGTCAATCATTGCTGCTAAACTTTTTGAATATGGTTTATCTCCCATTTCTTCTCCACTTTCATCAGGAAAGGAAACGAGTCCAACACGATCATCCATTCCAAACTGTCTGATTTGTGCATATGCTATTTTGGTAACTTTTTCTAGATCATTTTGAGCGCCAGTAGTAATACGATTGAATGTCAGACTCTCTGCAGCTCGTCCTCCTAGTGCCATACACATTTTATCAAATAATTGTTCTTTTGTATAAAGTTTCTGCTCTTTTGGCGTATATTGTGCAAAACCAAGTGCCAAACTGGTTCTTGGTACAATTGTAACTTTTAATAAGACATCAGAGTCTTTCAAAAGCCACCCAACAAGGGCATGACCAGATTCATGATATGCAATAATACGACGCTCTATGGGTGTCAATGAATGATTTTTCTTTTCGGATCCTCCAATTAAACGTTCAACAGCGTATTCCATATCTTCTGTGGACACTTTTTTCTTCAAGGTACGTGCTGCATGTAAGGCTGCTTCATTACATATGTTAGCAATATCTGCTCCACTAAATCCAGGAGTTAAAGTTGCTAACCGAGATGAATATTTGGAAGCAGGTTCTTCTAAAACTATACCAGAAAGATGTTTTTCAAAAATCTCTTTACGTTCATTTACATTTGGTAAATCAATCATGATGTGTCGATCAAAACGTCCAGGACGGAGTAATGCCTTATCCAAAATATCAGCTCTATTTGTACTTGCTAACATAAGTACCCCCTGTTTACTTGCCATACCGTCCATTTCGACTAAAAGTTGATTTAAAGTTTGCTCGGATTCTCCACTACTCATAGAACCAAAACCACCTGCCGATCCTTCACGAGCACGTCCAATAGCATCTATTTGATCAAATTAAAAATTCATCAAGACAATTCAAAATAATAAAAATTCAAATGTAAATGTACCAATTTCGTCAATGTAGATAATGCATGGAGCGCGTTTTTTTGCTTCTTTAAATAAATCCCTGACACGTGCAGCTCCTAATCCTCCTATCATTTCTATGAACTCGGAGCCGTTCATACTTAAAAATGGAACAGCAGCCTCAGTTGCTACAGCTTTTGCTAAAAGTGTTTTACCACAACCAGGTGGCCCAAGTAATAAAGCTCCTTTCGGAACTTTTGCACCGAGCCTCTGGTATCGCTCAGGTGCCTTCAGATAATCGACAAATTCAATCACTTCTTGCTTAGCTTCTTGCAATCCTGCAACATCTTTAAACAATACACCTTTTCCACTTTCAGCTGGATTTACTAATGTGAATTTTGCTCGGCTCATTTGTGACTATTAAATAAAAATAATAAACCTATAAAAATTAGATTGAAATTACACAACTTACAAAAACATCCATATTCAATGGGCCCTTCATGCCGCGCATTCTACTAAACAAAGCAATGATAACTCCTGTTGCTACTAAACTAAATAAAATTCTTCCAACTAAATCACTTTGCCGTTCATAAGTAACAGCAACTTCATCTCCTTTGATCCCCAATTTTTTTTCAACTTCTCTGAGCTTTTCCTCAAATTTATCTGCCTGTGGAATGGCCATATAAAAAATTGATGAAATCATTTTTCTTCCCTTAACAATTGCACCATCATGTAAAATAATTGTAACCATTTCCATGTCAGGTCGAACAATCAATTCCTTAACTTCACCAGCTGCTAACATGTGATGGACAAACTCATTCCAAGACACATATCTGCTTTGTCCCATATTACTATCAGGCGGTGGTGCTCTAGAACGACCTGACAATAATAGACTCACAAACGCAATCATTACATAAATTGTGAACATCCAAAGAATAGTCTTTGAAAGAACCGACATCATTTTTTCTTTTTCGTCATCATCACCTTTTTTTCCATCACTATTTCGATTATCTTGAGGTGGATCTTTTTGTTTTTTTGGCTCTTGATCACGAGGTGGTTTTGATGGTTCTCTTAAACACATGCAAGTTGTATGAAAATATCTAGCGAGTACGGGTTTTGGGATGTTAAATGATCGATTCAAAAGACCAATTACAGCTGAAACTTCATTTAAGAAAATTTGTTGTTCCTTCGATTGCAGACTCAAATTTGGTCTTTTAGATACAACTAACTGATCAATAACATTCGCTTTATCTGTTTGATTCACAACAGCTCTTACACTTTTGAATAAATATTTGTTGACCACTTTCTTATAACATCCAATACTTAACATTTTATCTCTTTTCTAAAACTAAATATCATGAATTGAGATGATTTGAAAAATGTTTATCTTTTTAATATTCGTAAAAACCATAGAATGTTTTCCTCACTTAATAATTCTAGGATACAATAGTAGGAACAAAGTAAGTTTTTTTCGTTATTAGATTGTTTTGTTCCATATTCCAAATCTAAAATTGAGTCATCTGTTTTTGATCAGCTGTTCACAAAAACAAATATTTAAAGATTATATGTCTGAATATCATGAATTTCGGAAGAAATTTAAAAAAATGTTTTGATAGATTTACCAAGCCTCACAAATCAAAAATACGTTTTCTGACGACCAAAAAAACTGGTTTAGATGGAAATGGTTATTGTTTGGAGAATGTTAGGTTAGTTTTAAAAATAATTATTTGATAAAAATGTATTTTCTATTTTATCATTTTATGTCTATAGAAGATATGATTATGAAAATTTTTTAGCCACATTACTTTTAAAAGATTCAGTTAGGTCAACAATCGCCATTCGAGCATTTAATGTTGAAATATCTAGAATTCCTTACATAACAAGTGATGACAAAATCGCAGCCATGCGTCTCAAATTCTGGGATGATGCTATTGAAAAAATTTTTGATAAAAACAATGTGCAAGTTCCTGATCATCCAGTAGTCAATGAACTTAATCATATTTGCAAATCCCATAAAATGACTAAACAATTTTTCAAAAGGTTAATCTCGTGTCGGAATCGTCCAAGAAATCAGGGATTTCTTACTTTAAAACAAATTGAAGAATATGCTGAAAATAGTGTTTCAAGTGTTTATTATTTGTCACTTGAAGCAAAGGGAATAAACAATGTACATGTTGACCATGCGTGCTCGCATCTTGGCAAATCTCAGGGAATTGTAAATTTACTGAGATCAATACCACAACTAACCAGAGAACAAGCAATACCAATTTCACAAGATATTTTGATTAAGCATGGTGTGAGTCAGGAAAGAATATTACGAAATAAGAAAGATGATAAAGGAGTCGAAGAGTGTGTATTTGAAATAGCAACCCTGGCCCACCAACATTTAGAAAAGGTATCTTATTATATCTCTATGGTATGATATGATGCTTAGATTTTATCTAAATTTCAGGCAAGAGCGCTATTGAAATCTTTACCAAGAGACACCAAGCCATTTTTACTACCAGGAGTAGCAGTGCAAAGATATTTAGAACGTTTACGACTTGTAAAATTTGATTTAACTCATCAAAAACTTTTGCAAAGAGATAATACATTACCAATTGCCTACTATTGGAACTATTTTCGTGGAACTTTTTAGAAAAAAAAATGTTGTTCTTATTAGTATATTTAGCACTTGAAAAAAAAATTGATTCACTACAAATTAATAAATTTATAAAAAATGCATTTTTTGACTCTAGAATCACATAAAAATCGTCAAATTATAACTCATCTATTCCTTCTAAAAATTCTTTTTGAATAATTAAGCGATTATCTTTTTTGTAATGCCGTTCACAAAACTCAGTCATTCGATAGCAAGCTTCTCGTACCATCTCTTCTGGTACTGTTAATACGATACGAAAATAATTAGCAATTTCAAAACATTTGCCTGGTAAACAAAATACACTTTCCTCTCTTATTAAATCTTGTAAAAAGTCCATTTCGTCATTATATTCGGGAAAATGATCAATATCGATGTGAATCATCATGTACATTGCTCCATCTGGCATTATGGGATTCAGTCCAATACACTGATTTTTGATTAAATCGTAAGCGATCAAAGCATGTTTCTGTAAAATTAGATAAAAAAAATATAAAAGAATATTTTGTGTGAATAAAATTCCATCTTGTTTAAAACTTACATGAATATTTGCAACAATATTATCGTAAAATGATTGTGGAGTTTTGGAAAGTATTTCTGGTAAAGCTCCTTGCACAATAGTGTTTGCTCCTAATATGCGCCCAGACAAATTTCCAAGACCTTTACGAGCCTCTTTTAATATATTTTGTCTGTCGTGAATCGTAATCCAACCAAATCTCCATCCGGGCACTAAAAATCGTTTTGTAAGACCTCCACAAGATAAAACTGGCACATTCTTTGATAAAGAACTTATAGCATGAAATTCTTTACCAGGAAATACAAAATGTTCATATATTTCATCAGCAATTATTGGAACGTAATATTTTTCAGCCAATTTTAAAATATCTATTATGTGCTCTTTTGAAAAAACGCTACCACATGGATTACTTGGGTTAGTTATGATCAATGCAGCAGTATTTTCATCAATTAATGACTCCAAATGATCCAAATCGATTTGCCATTTTTTTTCAGGAATTAAATCATAGTTACGTACTTCAATTCCAAATCCTTCAGCCAATGTTCTATAAATGGAGAAGCCTGGTCGTGGACATAAAATATTTTGTCCAAAACCAGCAAGTGCTGTTATACATAAATCTAAAGCACTCGAACATCCGCTACAGATAATAACATCATTAGGTGTTAGTTCACCCTGATGTTTCTCATATTCACATATTGCTTTACGAGCCTCAATAAATCCATTTGATGGACCATAACCATTATATTTTTCATTTTGAACAACGTGTTTTACCGAGTCGATTACTTCTTTTGATGGCCGCATATTTCCGAAAGTTGTCGGATCACCTAGATAACAAGAAACAAGATATCAATCCACTTTGAAATAATAAATCATTAAAGGAAATATTGAAAAAACTGAAGTATTAAGCTTTTAAAGTATAAATCTATACTCGTAAGTCGCTACTCTAAATTGATATAAATCTAATCATTTTCAATTTGATCGATGTACTTTAAAAATAAATTAATGAAACTTTGATTATGTTATAAAATACTTAGAATTGATAAGAGTTTTTACGAATTCGGTAACTCTTTTTAAACGAATAAAATATTATAATTACAAGTCACACCATATATTATTGCAATAATAATAATAATAATAATAATAATAATAAAAAGGATAAATAATCACAAGTTTATAATCAAACAAGTGACAAATAAATTAATAAACAAACTAATCCATATCAATGCAATTTTATTGGCATTTAAAATTCATATCGTCATATTTATTATTGTTTTTGTTTACTTAAAAAAAACTATTCTGATCAAACGCATGGAAACAAATAAAAAAATGCAAATTATAAAACCAAAGTTTCACGCACATATTGAAAGCTATATATGACTTGCCTTTATTTTTAAACCAATCGAAAAGCGGAGGTGTGTAATTGTGTGAAGATGAGTATGTACAAAAAAGCTTTTTTCTGTATATTTACACAAAAATATATAGAAACATGTATGAAAATTAATCGAATGCTTCTGTATATTTACTGAATGAATGGGGTTGAAAACATGCTTTTTTTAAATAGTTATATATTTTATTTTGAATTTAAAGAAATATTTTAACAAATCAAGTGCGTCATTTTATTTAATTGAATAAGCTCAGATTGGGTTGGAAACAAAAACAGGATTTTAACAAATTACTTTTGCGTCTTACTTTCAATATTATTAACCTTATTCTTTCTCCATTATTGAATAGAGCCATTTTTCCACAATGAAACATTTATAACAGATATAAGAAAAATAGAACAATGCTGATTAAATTTAACTGGGTTGTATATTCTCACACTGATTTTTTTTTATTACAAACTTCAAAAAATTTCTCTGTGAAAATCATCCAGTTTGAATACATAGTTAATGAAACGTAAAAACGTTTAAAATAACTAATAAAAACTTGATAAACCAGCTTTTAAACTATATTAAATTTATTTGGTAAAACGATCGTCAATTTTTTTTATATTGTTTCAAACTTTTTGATACATTTTACCATTTTTTCATATGCAGTTCCATTAAATATCATTATACATAAGTAATAAATCTTTGTGCATTATTAACGGCTATTTAATTATAAAGTTTAGATATATAATTGTAAATATTATATAAAGGCTGGATGTGAATATCAAATAAATAATAATGCACTCAACTAGTTTTGTGACAGTACTATATATTTTTTTATTCAAATATTTTATAAATTTAAAATATAGCCTCTCAATTTTCTCGTAGTATTCTTTGACTACAAAATTTCGTTTTATCATATCATCAAAAATGGGAATAGTATTAAACTCTTAATATAATTCAGGTATACTATAAAGTGTAAGTTTAAATCAAGTATTTATAAAACTTGTATAGCTACTGTGCAGTAACCACTGTCAATAGTCAAATTTATAAATTTTGTAAGTCACTCAATAATAGTATAAAAGACCGCTATCTTGGAATTATATTAAAAATACACGTTTATTAATTCATTATAATATTTTGAATCATTTAATGAATGTATGAAATTTCTAGAAATTATTAATCTCTTTTGCTTACCAATTGAAAGGGCAATCAATTGTTTGTCAGGATTTGGTTCAATTTTCATTCCTTCTACTATTGCTCTGATAGGATTGTGTGTGTATTTTGCAAAATCTGACATTCTTATGTTCCATCCTGTTCGTCGCTTTGGTTTCAAGTTCTTTATTTCGTTTTTTTGATCAAAGCTATCTTCGTAAAGTTCAATTGGATCCATTTCCATTTTTTTGAGAATTCCTTATTATTGTTAATTAATGCACCATATAATTAATTATATGCTTCTTTACATTGCACTGAATGGTATTTTCTTTAAATTTTGCAAGTTTTTGATATATTCAAGTCACTTTTAAAATAAATATGTTATATAGCAATTCTTAGCTACTATATTTTTGTTTATTTCTTCAAAATAATATTATCACCAAATGAATGTTATTTGTTCCAAGTCTAATTCAAAACTAGTTAGTGTTGATGATACAGATTGGCTTTTAAAGTTTTTTTTTCAAAGATATCCCTTACAGTAGTATTGCTACTATAAAGAAGTAGTATCGAAGTGACAACGATCAAAACAACATTAACTTCATATAAATATATTTAAATACATATATTATATGACTAAGAATTTTAATATAAAATTATCAATAAAAAGCACACATTTATATACGTATCAGCACGTGTGGAATTTGAAGATAATGAAAAGTTTATATCTGCAACTTCAAATAATTCAATTGTCTAATTATGAGGCTTAATTTTGAACAGTCAATGATCGATGGTTACCGGTAATGATGATTAATGTTTTTTATAAAAAAAACTATGAAATAATAATTATTATTGAAGAGACAATTTACTTATTGAAATTTGAAAAAAAAATAATAACAAAATAACATATTTTTTGACAATAAAATTTTTAAATATTAAATGTTTAAACTCAGAGAGTTTCTTCGAAAAAATGACAAAAAACACAAATTTCTTCTTTAAAGGCAATCTAGGCAGATCAATTGTAAACATGCATCTTTAGTTTTTGTTTTGTTTTTTTCAAATTTCTGTAATATTAGGTCTGGTTAACGAATTTTCAAAAATTAAATAAAAATCATATGAATTCAACCAAATTTGATTACTAGTATGTCCCTCTATCGGAATATTGTGATCAAAAGTTTTCATTTGAAGCTCGTAGATTTTGATTTTATTTTATTTTCAACTGTTGAAGTGGATAGACGTGTAGGCTAGAAAAAAAATTACTTAATAGCTGTTTTGTAATATACAATTAAAAGTCTAGAATGTGGCTTAAAGTTGTAGTTTTTGGTCTATTTTTGACTTATATTAACTGTCAAGTCAATTCATCTGCTCAGCCTAAGGTCGTTTGTTACTACAATTCAACAAGTTTTTTACGAGAAGGTAATTAATTCATTTATATATTGATTTTTACAAGCATTAAGTATTTTATTGAAAATATAAAAAAACAGTTCTAGTTTCAATCATAACTAAAATTTTACTAAATAAGCATATTTAATGTGGGAACTATCCAAACATGAATGTCTTTTTTATGTATCAGGTGCCTTTTCCTTATTTATTTTTAAGCACCAGGATAAGATTGTGTTGAAAAGATCAATATTTATTATATTATTTAGCACCTTATCAAGGTTTTTAAAAATATTGTGTTAGTACTTATTATTATTTCTCTTTATTTCTTATTAAACGTTAGTAATCTGTTTTCAAAGAAATGTCCGTATCATTTATTTCATTTTGACATATGACCTAAAATTTCACAATAAATGCTTCTGGTGATAAGATTGTTAAATATAATTGTATTTTTTGTAAAAATAAATTTATAACACTATTCTTGTTGTTTCAAAAATTTTATGAAAAATTAATAAAGTATAAATAATCTTTGTTTAAAATTTTAAAGATTTCATAACTACAATGATATCATTTAAAACTTGAAAAAAAAATATTTTATGTCTACGACATTTTGAAGTAAGCAATTTAATAATGATTTAAAGATGATCGTATGTTAAAGTAAATAAATTAATAAATAAATTATGTCTCATTACATCATTCTCTTAAATATTCAAGTGTTTCGTAAATTTGTTTTCATTTCTTGAACAATAAGTAAATACAAGAATTTCATCTCATATTCGTTTTGAGATTCATTAACTTATATAGATTTATTTGCAACTGAAAAAAAATATATTTCAAGGCTAAAACTATAGTGTTTTAGCATATTGAAATATTTTTTTTTAAGATTTGGGATAAACAAAAAGTATATACTGGAATATGTTTTCTCTGTGATTTTTATAATTTTTTTTTATCTTTTAAGGTTTGGGAAAAGTGGTTATAAATGATGTAGAGCAAGCTTTACCTTTTTGTACACATCTAGTGTATGGTTGGGCTTCAGTTGATTTTGGAAGTAACAAAGTAGTATCTTCAAATCCTTCATTAGACCTTGATTCTGGGAAAGGAAATTTTAGACTTGTAACAACACTTAAGCGTCGCTATCCTAACACTAAATTCTTACTTGGACTTGGAGGGTTGCCATATGATAAAGATAGAACAGAACAATATTACGCTGTGTTAGAAAGTAGTGGTGCACGTTTATCTTTGATAAATAGTGCTTACGAATTAGTCAAAACTTATGATTTTGATGGGATCAATATTGCTTGGGAATTTCCACCAATTAAACCGAAGAAAATAAGAAGTTCTCTGGGATCATTTTGGCATGGGGTGAAAAAAACTTTTGGTGGCACTAAAGTAGTGGATGAAAAAGCTGAAGAACATAAAGAAGCATTCACTTCTTTGACAAGAGATTTTAAAAATGCTTTTAAACTAGATAATTATATTGTTGCAACAACAGTAATGCCAAATGTTAATGCATCACGTAAGATTTCTTACTTTCTATTTATTTAAAAATGATTATAATTAGAATAATTATATATTAGATTACTATGATGTTCCTGTTCTAATGAATTATTTAGACTTTGTTGTGTTGGGTTCGTTTGATTTTTATACTCCAGAACGCAATCCAAAGGAAGCTGATTTTGCTGCTCCTTTGTATCCATTAAGTGAAAGAAATCCTGAATTGAATGTAGATTCGCAAGTAACTTGGTGGCTAAACGCTCGTGCCCCTGCAACAAAAATTGTTGTCGGAATACCCACCTTTGGACGTGCATGGGAATTAGATAAAGATTCTGGCTTAACTGGAGTACCACCACTGCCGGTAAATTTAAATCTAATCTTTCCAAGTAATTCATTTATTTATATTTATACTTTTTTTAGGCTGATGGTCGTGCTGATCCAGGTCCTCAAACTCAACAAAAGGGTATATTAAGTTGGCCTGAGGTCTGCTCAAAACTACCAAATCCAAGTAATGCTAATAAAAAAGGACCTGAAGGACCTTTAAGAAAGGTTGGAGACCCAACCAAACGATTTGGCTCATATGCTTATCGCTTAGCTGAAGATGATGGTGAGTGGGTATCATACGAAGAACCAGCAACAGCAGCAATCAAAGCACAATATGTCAAAGCAAAGGGCTTAGGTGGTATTGGTATATTTGATATCGACAAGGATGATTTTCGTGGAGCATGTCAAGGCGAAAAATATCCTATTTTAAGAGCAGCCAAACAACCGTTGTAGCAACCATGTTGCGTAAGGATAAGTCTAAAAGGCTAACCTTCATGATTTTATATTTACTAAAATGATATATTTCTAATGAAATAAAATAACAATTGTTAAAAAAAACAGTCTAGTTAATGAATCTCTTGAATCTCTTTTATAAAAGAGAGTGAGTAAAATAATATTGGAGAGGGGCTTTTAAAAGTTATGGCAGTTCAAATTCATATAAAATAGATATTTATTTTTGTATTGCAGAATGATTTATCAAATATTATTGTCATTTTTATCAAGAAAAGAAGATGAGAGGACTTTAGTCTTTACGTGTTTACGTAAAGTTTACCATATATCAGCTAAAGCTACACTGCATTGCAATACAAGTAATTTGTTTATTGATCGCTTTGAATCTTATCAGTTTAATTTTGAACTTCGACAACATTAGACGTGAAACTCAATAACTAACTACAAAAAAGTGATAATTAAATCAATAAATGGGATTTAAAATTTTGAATTGCACTCATTGATTCATAGAAATTCATTCATAAAAAATAATAATAAAAGCCCGTATTAAATCGTATAAATTGTTGAAAATGGTACTAAACCGTACAATTGGAACAGGATTCATGCTAAATACTTTTTTATTTCTGTCGAATCACACACCAGAAAACAATGTTTTATCAAACTTGAATAAAGCAGCTGCGGCAAATAATCCAGGTATGTTATAAAAGACCAACGGTGATTGATTTTGACTTTAAGTAAATGAATTTAAGAGAATGTGCTATTAATACTATCAGTATCAGACATAAAAATATTATCAAATTTTCTGACATCATCTGAAAACCGGAATCAGTTTACAATAAATTCAATGTTATCAAATTTGACTAGTTTATGTGCATTCATTTGTATTTATTTGAAAAATTGCGAAAAAAACAATTTGTTTCAGTTTTATTCATATTTATGCAAATTTGAATAATGTTAATTGGTTCTTTAATTAAATGACATTTTATATTGATAACAAATTACTTGCTTTGAATGCCAATTAATAGTAAACATTCTTATCATTTTTTTGTGATCTTTTGTTCATGTAGTAATCATTATTAATTTTATTTAACTCTAATTGATAAAGTATACCGGAACTGAAATTTTTAATTAAATTAATTTTTTTTCTTTGAAAACACAAATTATTTTGATGAAACAAGAAAACAATATTATTCAACATAAAATTTTATACAGAATTCAATGCAAAATTAACTAAACTAATAGCTACTATTGTTGTTGAAGTAATAAGCGTTTTTGTGGCTTTGCTATGACTTTGTATCATTAATTCATTATCTTGCTGATCTCCTACAAATACAATCCTAGATTCTCTTTCAATGTAAATTGTTTTTCTTCTTGATAAATATTCAATCGCATTATCAATATCTAATTTTTTTGTGATAGTCGCAGTTTTATTTTTTAACATGATATAACCATCTCCTCCGAGGTAAGGATATTCATTCATTATTACTTTATATTTTTCATTTAAAATTATAGGATAATATTCAGGAACTCGGCAAGCGGAACAAAGTGCTGTAAAATTGGTTTATTTTCATAATAATAATAATTTTAAAATTTTGTTTAAATTAAAATCTTACCTTCAGCATAATCAACTCTTTGGCCAGTTGGCTTACTGATGTTATATCTGACGCGCAGACCAGACATTTGCATAAATTCTCCATTTCTTACAAAAGGATCATATCTAAAAAAACATTTACTGTGGTACAAAATAAATGTTATATTCTAAAATCATACCGATGAACACTATGTTCTAAAATATCAATTATATCTTTTCCCATTAACTGGACGATTGTAAGATGATCTTCAAATGGTAGCACAGTATTTATATGTAATTTTGTAATGTTAGTGCCATCATCAATAGATGACCGAATTCCACCTGCTTGCATCATTCCAATTGAAACATCTGTCCATTCTCCGTTAGTACTTGTATAATTTAAAGCATGTTGATACACCATCGCGTCCGTTAGAAAATTACCTAAATTACATTCTTTATATCGGCATTTGTGACCATCTAGTAAAACCATAGTTTTTCCGATCACAATTTTTCCATACTCTTCGACAGCAGGTCTATAAATATCCAGCATTTTTTCCACATCTAGTTCCTTTTCGATTTTTGAATTAAGTAAAATTGGTGCACCTTCCCACGCAATCAATTCACCCTTTACATCGAATTTGACTTTGAGGTACCCCATATATTTTGTAAAGGCATATGCTTGCACAACCGGAACTTTTTTCTTGCTTTTTTGCACCATCACCATTGGATAAGGTCCATAAGAAGTTTCAATGTCTTGTTTTTCTCCGAGAAAAGTGTGAGAATGACCTCCTACCACAATATCAACCATTGGACACTTTTCAGCTACTTCCAAATCTTTTTCGATGCCTGAATGGCCTAAAGCTATTATTATTTTTACTCCGCTAGCATGTAATAAAGACGCCTCTTTACTTATATAAGATAAGAAAAATAAAGAGATTATTTTTTATTCATTAAAATTTCTAATTCTTACTTTATCGCTTCAATTTCATCAGTAAATTTAGCATATTCCACTAAGGAAAGCTCATTGGTTTCTGGTGTTATATAACCAATAATACCCACTTTAGTACCATTTAGGTTTACAATTGTAGATTTTTTTAACATTTCAATGTTATTGAGCTCAGGTACTTCAAAATAGTTTAAATTAGCGGCTAAAATTGGAAATTTAAGTTGTTGTAAATGAGGTGCCAGATGTTCCAAACCATAGTCAAACTCATGATTTCCTAGACTCTAATTAATGCAAAGAATTTTTAAATTTATATATACATTATGTTTGATATTTATTTTCATTGTTATCAAGAATTACGTGCTTTTGTAAAGAAAGATGATATATCTAAACTATTATGATGGTCTATACAAAAAAAAAATAATACACTTACCATTGCTTCAGGTTTTAAAATATTCAAAAATTCTGTAGTAATATTTTCCTTGCTTAATGAAAACCATGGTGTCCCTGTATAAGTGTCTCCAGCATTCAGATAAAGCACAGGTGGTCCATTACCATTTACTGCATTCATACGGTGTTTCCGTATGCTTTAAGTGCAAATATATTATTGATTGAAAAATAGTTTATTTTTAGTATTTCATTATTACACTAGTTTAACCATTAAGTATAATTTTATCTACCAAAACATGAAAGCACGTGACTGACAATTATTATTTCCATTCTATTCTATATATTTATTTTTAGTAAACTTAATTAAACTTATTTTTATAATGTTTCCAATATAAATTTGACATAATTATCAAAACTTATCTGTAAAATTTGTTTAATCCCAAAATAATAAAAAATATCGTAGTAATAAACTTACACATTTGCAACTCTTGCAAATCCTCCATAACACTTATTCATTTTTTTATCCAGTTCCTCACATTGATTTGTATATTCGTCAGTTTCATCAAACCGTCCATGCATATCATTGTTGTGTAGTAAAATAAATTGGAATTCATTCTGACTAATATCTTTACTTGTAGCGGTAATTGTTGCTGACTCCACAAGTTTAATCGAATTATTTATTAATAATGTAAATGCTATAACTTGTAAACATTTACACAAAAAAATACTCCTGACAAAAAATGTTATCATGGTTATCCTTTTTTTCCAAATTAAAATACAATTTTTAAAAATTATCATCAAGTATTCGTACAACTAACGCTTAAAATTGTAGCTAACAACATGTATTTTAATAAATTAAAAATAAAAATGATGAATTGAAAAATAATACATATTTTTTTATGCTTATTTGAATATTAGTAAGTAACAAGTAAATAAAAGCAAATACACCATGTGCAAGTTTAAGCTGTCACACGTAAACTAAATATAATTTTGCCAAACATGAGTTCAAAAGGTATTATTATCATCAATGTAGTGTTACGTTGTAGTGTTTGTAAGTCTCTGAATTGAAATATTTTTAGTGTAATGTATAGATAAAATAAAAGAGATAATTAAAATACAAAGAAAGGTAGACAGTCTTTCATCAATTTTAAGACAAATTTAGTTTTCAAGTTTCATTGTCTCGTTTCGTTCATAAATTTTTGGACATAAGTTTACACTTTATCACAGTAAATTTTTTGCTCCATTGCTTAAAATAAATATCTAAAAAAAAAATATATTTGCTTTATATTCTTTTTTTTTATTTTTATTATAAATATTAAAAAATATACATATTTATATTTGCTTTAATCTTATCTTGGTAAAAAAAACTATGATTAATAATCATTTTTTTGAAACTATATTTTTGAACTTCTGAAAGGTATCAGGTTGTTAAAATAATTTATTTAATCTGTTTTTAGATATTTTCATTTGATATAATTATAAAATATATGCTTAACGAGCACTAATGGATGTAAATTTGGACTAAGGGCTCTACCAAACTGTAGACCTGCCTGTCAGTGAGACAAAAGTTTTATCGTAATTATACTTCACGTGTTTCTTCCGCGATCTTGTATGATTTAAAACAAAAAATCAATAATGATGTGAATAAAAGAAGGTCATTGATACGAAATTTATAATTAGAAAACTTACTTGAGTACTTACTTTATCAAAAAAGTGTTAATTATACAATTTGATATTATTTCAACGTGTCTCATTTGAGTTGAAGTGGAATAAACGCTTTGAAACGCAATAAAAATTTTAAATGTATTTTTTTCGTAATTTTCGTTTATGATTATAGCTATAACAGATGCAATTTGTTACGGAGTCTATGGTTGTTTTAGCATTGCTCCACCATGGACTGGTGATACAGAACGACCAATCACTTATTTTCCTGAAAGCCCAAGCATTATCAATGTTAAATTCCCAATATTCAATAAAAATAATAGGAATAATCCACAACTTGTCGATCTGAATGATCCAGATAAAATTAAAAACTATAGAATTAATAAAAATGCAAAGTTATTTGTTGTTACACATGGTTATTTAGAATCAGGGGATAGACCATGGGTGAGTATTACCTGTTGATATTTCTTGAAACAGAATTTATTAAAAATGTTCAATTTTTCAAAGATAATGAATATGGTAAATGAACTTCTCAGAAGAGAGAAGGATTCTTCAGTAATTGTAATCGACTGGCGAGGAGGAAGCTCTCCACCGTATGCAAAAGCTGCTTCAAATATAAGGTTAGTAGGAGCAATGGCAGCTCACGTCGTACATTTGATATATGTAAGTTGAATCACATTTTATCAATTTAGTTTAAATGTTTTTTAAGACAACTTTCTTTGATATAACTACTAATAGGAAGAATATCATTTAACAAATTTAAAGAATGTTCATTTCATTGGTCATTCACTAGGAGCACATCTTAGTGGATATGCAGGTTATCATTTGAAACATGACTTTGGTCTAAATCTTGGACGAATTACTGGATTAGATCCAGCAGAACCATATTTTTCACAAACTGATCCAATAGTACGGTTAGATCGAACAGGTACATTTTTTTGATTGAACCAAGACAATACTTAAAAAATAATATTGTTTAACGGAAATAAGATGCTGAATACGTTGATGTTATACATACTGACGCTAAACCATTTGTTTCATCCGGTGGTCTTGGACTTGCAGAACCATGTGGTCATGTCGATTTTTATCCAAATGGGGGCCACACACAACCAGGATGTAATCAACGCGTTGAACAATTTATCGAAGAAAGAGAATCTTTTTTCTGGGGTGTTCAAACATATCTTGGATGTGATCATGTTAGAAGTTATGAGTTATTCACTGAAAGTATTAATAAAAATGACAAACCACCATATGCAATCACATGTGAAAATTATGAAAAATATCTTTCTGGTGAATGTTTTTCTTGTGGTATGAATGATCAACATTGCATAAAATTCGGATATAATAGTTATGAAAGTTATCAAACAAATCGGGATCTAACTTCGAGTGAAACATTAAATGCTTACATTTTAACGGTTGGACAAAAACCTTATATAAGTAAGTAAACTTTATTTTACTTTTCCTGAGTTTATTTTAACAAATTTATCTTATAAGGACATCAATATAAAGTCACTGTAAATGTATCTGATTCGATCGAAAGCAGAGTACATGGAGGTGAAGTAGGAAAGTTGAAAATTATCTTATACGGACAAAATGATTCTTTACATACTGATGGAATGCATTTTTCTGAAGAGCCACGGTTGTTATTTTCCAAATTATCATAATAAATTAATTCTATTAACAAACGTTTTTTAGGCTTTTTGAACCAGGTCACTCAAATACTTCAGTTATAGCTGGAAATGATGTTGGAATTCCGTCTCGTGCTATACTTGAATGGAGTTACTCAACTAATCCGTTAAACCCTTTAACATGGCGCCTTCTTAAATCACCAAGAATTTACTTAGCTGATATTACGATTGAATCACTAGAATATAGTACTAGGTAATATATTTATTTTTTGTGTGACCAACATTTAAATATATGCTTGTGCAGGATAAGAATGTGCCCCGTGCTACATGAGCCAGTTGTTGAAGGAAGTAAAAGTTACTTTAATCCAAAAAATTGTGAATCTGTTAGTTGGAATATGGTGGAATAATTTTTATTTGTATCGAAATTTTTTTTATAGTTTTTATTTTAATCAAATGCAATATAATCTTTTTACCTGTAAAATAACTTAATTAGTACATTAATTAATAATTTTTTAATTCAAATTTAAACTATACTTTAATAATAGTCAAAATTCATATTTTCGTGTTTTTTTTGAATGGTGGTCTAACTTATTAAATTCGACTTTTAGTTACTTTGGTATTTTTATTCAAAATAAAAGTTTAAAAATTTTATTTCAGTATTGCAATGTATCAGAAAAACTGAAAAAGTTCTATTATACTTAAATTATCAATTAAATTTATTAATTTTAAATGAATTGTATTGTTTAAAACTATTGTCAACGATTAATAAGATACTTTGGTTGCTCTTTGAACAATTAAATCTATTTTATCTCCAGCAGTTGCAATTAAGGGTACAGTTAAACAGCAGTCAAAATCTAATGTTTTGGTGTCATTGACCTTTATTGAAAAATATTTGTTTTTATTTTTTAGAAGTTTTAACATCAAAAAAAGTACCTGGATAATTCGATCAAACGGTTTTAGTTGTCCAGTTAAATCAGCAGGACCACCACTTCGTATTCGATTAATGTAGACTCCTTTTTCATACAGTCCATCAGAAACCGAAAATCCATAATCATCATAAATTGTATCTTTATGCAAAACAACATGAATTGTACGAAAACCATCACTGGAGGTAGAAATATTATCGTTTATCGATGGACTTTTAGAAGTCTTTTTGACAACTTTTGCATAAATAGCTTGTGGTTGTGGTATATGACTGGGAATTTCTATGTCTTCTATTTTGAAAATTTAAAAGTATAAAGGAAGAATTATAAATATGAGTTGAACATATACTTACTTATTCTAGATAATTGCAAATATACAACATCATTAAACTTATGGAGTAATTTTGTAGCATCAGACAAGGCCATATTTTGTACATTTTGTCCATTTACTGCTAATAGCTGATCACCAATATCAATTTCTCCGGTTTTTTGTGCTAAGCCACCATCAGCTATAGCGCTTATGGTTATAGGTTGTCCTGCTTGTTCACTGCCAGCTAAAGTTATACCCAATGGCCCATGGTTTTTCTCTAATTTAACAACAAAATTTTGCTCGATTTTTTCAGTCTTAATGCTTTGAGATAAATTGGTTTTCGGTGTTACTTTATAATGTTCAATATCTAGGAATAACATGATAGTATCAATTTGTCGAAAAATAAAAAAAAAATTGTACCTTCATTTTGACCTTCTTGAAGCCATTCTTGAGGTGGTGGTGGATTTAAGTTCATTTTATTCAATTCAATCATTTCATAAAGTTCCTGACAAACTGGGGACGGAGATCTTTGCTGTAGAATTTCACCGAATTTTGGACTTGAATTATAAGAGTTTTCTGAATTGTCAAACATAAAGTTATTTTTTTGTTGGGCATCAAATAAAAAATCTGGTAATGTATTTCTTCGAATTGTCAAAGTAACACAATCACTTTGTGTTTCTTTTAACAATAAATCGATATTAAAATGCTCAACCGGATGCGAGTCCACAGCAATGACAATATCTCCTGGTCTTAATGCTCCTGTTCTATAAGCAGGACTTCCTGGTTTAATGTGTGATATTGCGTACATTCCACTGCTGCTACCATTGACTGTTATTCCCAATCCTGATTTACCTCTTTTTATAAGCTTAACATCAAATATTCCACACTTTTGACTAGTACAATCAGCAATATCATACTCAATTTCTAATTCAACCCAAGAATTGCACTGAGTAGAAATTTCTTCGCTAGGATAATCTCCAAGCATTTGACGAGTTGTTATTAAATCTAAGTTATAAATTTTATTAACAGCGAGGAGTCTATCACCTTTTTGAATACATCCCGATCGATCAGCCGCTGAATCTCTTATTACATGGCTTATTATCAAACCACGTCCATTTGGTGCGGGTGGTCCTAAACATATTCCTGAGCCTTGTGAACAATCAATGATTGTGTGCACCAGTTCAGATCTGTAAAGTCCACTATTTGCATAAATTTCCATTGGATCGTATATTTGTGACTGATAATTTGTTTTACGTGAAAAATTACTTCTACTACGAACAGTTTTTCTTGAATCTACAGTATTGTAACCATACAATGTTTGACTTAGTTGCATTTCTGAAATTTGATTAAAAAAATTATAACTTATATGGAATTCGCTCAAGGAAACGTAATTTTGGTGTAGCATCAAAGTACGGGGTTTAATAAATAAGTAGAGAAAACAAAAAAGTAATATGTATTATTTTGGTAATAATAAGTTAAAAAAAATAAAAATCCAGAAAAAATTCATATGAAAAGTTATTAATGAAATTTAAAAGATTAAAAAATAAAGTAGACATAGTAAAATTTCATTCTTTATTCGAATGTTACAATTTAAATCCCATTAAAAAAAAATTAAATAGAATTTTACTATAAATAAAATTGTGTTTTCAAGACTAGTTTATGTCGTAGTAGTTGTTTTAAATACAATATAAAAAAAAATGTCGCGAGTCAACAAGAGCAGCTGCAAGACATAAACATGTGTCATTGTGATGGTTATAACATTTAATGTAATGCTATTTATTTTTCAGCGCTCGTTCTCCTCTCTAAATTATTTTAACTTGATTTGATGTTTAAAAATTTTAAAGAATAAAAAAATGTGTTTAATAAAAACAAACAATAAAGAAAACTATGTTATTTTACTATGTTAATTCAAAATTTCTATTGATACTCTACTCAGATGTAGTTTTTAGGGGATATTGCCAAAAAAAGTGATAAAATAATTCAAAAACGTGTTTCAAATAAAATACAAGTAAATTTTACCTCGGCGTCTTGCTATGGCATGTATAGGCATTATTTGTAATTGTAGGTATCCTAAAGAACTACTGGCATCAATTAGTTCCATAGCTTCAGATGGGCTATAAGATAATCCATCAATAATAGTTCCATTTACTGAAATCAATTTATCTCCAACAGAAAATGCTCCACATCTATCGGCAATACTTGCTGGTATAATATTTGCTATGTATATTTGATTCGATTTTATATCATCCACACTTTGGTATTGATTTTCAAAAACATTAGAGTAGTTGCTCAAAACTAAACCTACACGTTCATTTGCACTACGTTCGATTTCAATCAATAATGGTCCAACAGAAAATTCTAAATTTTGAATAACTGAAACGTCATACTCTATGGTAAGGTTTGAAAAACGAGAAGCATCGAATGTTTTTAGTAATTGTTGTGCCTCTGCCAATGTTTTATGAATCAACGATATCTGTCACAGCAAGAAAATAAAAATAAATCGTATAAATAAATAAGTGCTTGAAATTACATTATCCAATCTGAGAATCCGATCTCCAGGTTTGATCAATCCAGTTTTATAAACAGGTCCTTCAGGTCTAACATTTGTTACTATTAAAGGTAAATCTCCACCACCACGTAATGTTAGACCAAGAAAGTCGGTTTCACGTTCAATGGTTATTTGAGCTATTTTTGATATGACTCGCAGTTTATTTTGTGAAACTATTTGAAATAAGATCAGAAAATATTTATAAAAAAAATACACCTTAAAAAAAATAAACAAACCATGCTCTGGTAGGTAATATTCAATTTCAACTGTAGCAGGACCATCACCGTTACACAATAAATTAAAAACGTGTTGATTTGACAATCCAATTGTTGAAATTCCATCAATTTGGTGTATTCTATCACCAGGTGATAGCATATCACTGGCAGTTCCTAATTCATTAATTGATTCAATCAGTGGTGGGCACGAAAGATCAAACCTTTCAGCAAAGGTTATAGCTAGGTTTTTGGCATCTTCACGAGGTATCGTAATACTTGTGTATGTAGTTGGACGATCAACAGCTAAGCCAGAATCCTCTGACTGAGCTGGACTCATTGCTCTACTTCCTTATAGAAAAATAAAAAATATATATATATTTTTACATTAAATCAAAAATAAAATGATAAAGATTCTACAATTGTTTTTATTTACTGCATTTTTATAAACGAACTACTTAATTAAGAAATTTGTCAAAAAATACTGCTTAAAATCTGATGCCAGATCAAAAGAACTTTTCTAATTAATTACACTGTACAAAACAAAAATCATGCTATATTAAAATATATATTAAGAATGATTCACATGTCATTCATATCTACTTAATATTTTTAGAAAAAGTAGGATGATATGAAAATTTTGTTTCAGCGCTGATCGATTGACTGATCTCTATCTTTTCATTTATGTATCATTTAGTTATTAATTATGTCCATTCAATTTAATTTCTTATATCAAGGTAAAAATAACTAACACATTCAAAAGTTGATTTACATAACACACACAATAAAAATCCAATAATATAATTGTTCCCGAATTTCTTATCAATTCGGAACTTTTCGGTTTCATTATCAAAAAACGTAAAACTGATATTTGAATCATTGGGCTTTTCTAGGCATACGACATTGACATAGTTGACGCTCATTTTATTTTATGTATTATTCTCTTGTATTTAACAAAGAAAGTACTAAACCAAATAGTTTAATAGTATAATTTACTAATTTCATTCATCTCTTTTGATTCTAATGTTAAGCATTACGATCGTGTTATAATGATTTAAAAAAACTGCGTGTATACTGATACGTACTTGAGTTCAAGTTATACCTCAAAAATTTTATTTAGTTTGAACTTGACGGATTTTTGATTTGGTCGAGTATTTTTAGAGTGTAAATAATTGTAAATTTTTCATACCGCCTGAAGAATAATGGAAGTTTCTGGTCGATTTAACAATTTAGCTTCTAGTTCTGTTAGAGTTTTATAATGAGATTATTCTTTATATCATTTAATTATATTATATTATAATTTTTTAGAATTTTGCTTCAGTTTTATTTGCAACAGATGATTTTTTTGCACCAGCTGAAAATTTATTGAAAGATTCAGAACCAGTATGGAATCCTGAAAAGTTTACAGAATTTGGAAAGTGGATGGATGGTTGGGAAACGCGCAGAAAGCGAATTCCCGGTCATGATTGGTGTATTATTAAACTAGCAGCCCCATGTGTTATAAAAGGTAAGTAATGTCTCATGAAAGTTAGGGAATAGTTAAGGAATAGAAGTTAATTACTTTATAAATTAGGTGTTTTAGTTGATACTGCTCATTTTAGTGGAAATTATGTTCCAAAAATATCTGTTCAAGCAGCTTTTTTAAGTTTACAAGAAGAATCATGGTTTCCAATTAGAAAAGAATCGATTGGATCAGCTTGCACAAAAACTGACTTGGATCAAGTTAAAAAAATTAATACCGATAAATGGAATGAAATTGTTCCAAAAACACAACTTGGACCTGGGTGTGAAGAAACAAGAAAAACTTTCATTATTGTCAATTCAAATGATATATTTACCCATGTCAGACTAAATTATTATCCTGATGGTGGAGTTGCTCGTTTTAAAGTGTTTGGTGATGTTAAAATTAATATTCCAGCTTCAATTATAATTGATCTGATGGCACTTTTAAATGGAGGACAATGTTTAAAATATTCAAATGCTCACTATGGTAATTAATTCAGTTACAAGTTTATTTTTTTTATGAAACTGAATGCAATATATCCATAGGTCATCCTAAAAATTTAATTAGTCCATCTAAAGGGTTTAATATGGCAGATGGTTGGGAGACGGCTAGACGATTAGATCGTCCTGCTGTATTGGAAGTAGATGCAAATGGAATTTTGAATAATGTTCCTGGACAGGAATGGTGTATCTTCAAACTGGGTAGAATAGGAGTTTTAGAGTATTTATTAATTGACACGAATCATTTCAAAGGAAATTTTCCATACAAGATCCGTGTTGAAGGAACAAAATGTAACGAATCTGAATTTAACGAGGACAATTGTAAATGGGAGTTAATACTAGTTGATTTTAAAGTAGTTATTTTATATAAAACACTTTATTTTATGTTTAATTTGGTTTCTTTTTTATTTAAGCTATCTGGTCATACAGAACATACAATTAGAAAAGATGAATTGAAAAACTTGGGACCATTTAGCCACGTTAAAATAATAATTGCTCCAGATGGTGGAATATCTAGGGTGAGAATGTTTGGATATGTTTTATAAACAAACTCTATGAAAATTTAAGTTAGAAAATGTGTCGAATAAAGAATCTAAATCCACAAGAAAATCTTAAAACTTTTCAACCGCATTATGAGTAACATTTATCGGACAATTAATTTGTATGGATAATAAAAAAACAATAATAATTATATTATTTTTGTATCACTTTATTTCCATTTAAAATTCATTCAATTAAAAAACCGTTGGTAAATACAATAAAAATATTTGTTTTCGCTTTACATTATTATTATTATTGTTAGTACACTTCTTCAGAATAATTGTAATTAATCAGACGATATCACTTTATTTATCTTTTGATGATGAGATGGGAATGACGATTCTTTAACACAAATTGGTTTGTTCAGATAATGAAGACAAATTAAATACGTTAAGTTTGTGAACATATGGATAAAAAACATTTTATAGCCAACTATTCAATGTCGATAACTTTTGTTGATTGATTAATTTATAACATTGTGTTGATGAAAAATTTTTTACTTAATCTTTAGTATTTATTGTTTTAAGGAGGTTAACAAAGTTTTAAGAAATATAATCTTGCATATTGATGCATAAGTTAAAGCTGCAATTTTTCAATTTTTTTTTTGAAAGTTTTTATGTTATCTTTTTAAAAGTAATCAGAAAAAATATCTTTATAGTTTCAAACAAAATCAATCATTGTTTATTAAATAGAAATTTATGTGAATTAATTTATGAAGAATAGACTGCTATAGTTACGAGACAAATTAGTAGTTTTCAGTAAGTTTAAGAATCATTCAGTTGCGATTTCAATCAAGCGGACCAGTGAGATATTCAAAATTATGAATCATAACATATAATTGAAGACTTAAAATGTTTATTTTTATGCGCTTTTATATTTCTGATACAGATTGAAATATGTATGTTTTCATCTTTTGTGACACAATTAGCGTATTTTTAATGATCTTGAATTCAGAACAAGGGAATTGATTTAGGATGACAGTTTTTTGTCAAAACTTATATTCAGAAAACAAACTTATCGCCTCGTTTACTTTTGAATTGTTTCTACAGCATGAAAAAAAACATACGGTTAATGAAAAGTGAGTCATTTCATGTTTAAAAGATTTTTTGTTGTAATTTATATAGAAGTGAATTCATTCAGATGATTCTTAGAATATGTTTTGCTACAAATATGATACACCTTAATGTAAAAAAAAAACGTAATGAGTTAGAATAGGAATTAAGATTGACTAAAAGTTTCAAAAAAATTATAGATCAAGAAATTTTTTTATTTGAAAACCTTAAACTTTGACAAAAAGACATGAATATTTAAATTAAGTTTGAGGAGAAGCGTAAATGTTGGATGAATGAAAATTTCTATTTATACTTATTTTGAGCTGTTTCCGCTGTTTTCAATTTTAACGAAAACATTTAAATATAGTAAATATGTACCTGGAGGTTATGAAAATCTAATATTCGCAAAATGTAAATCATTTCTGTACCGTATAAAAATCATAAAAACGATTATTTTTTGTGTTTTTTTTTAAAAACAATCATTTGCGACGATATTTTAATTTGCTTTGTTAAAATTTGATTATAAATCATTCATCACCTGAATTGTGTACTGATTGAACAATATTTATAGATGACAAACCACAATAGATTCAATTAAGTTGTAAGTAAAAATTAATTTCACTTTAATTTACCTAGTACAGGTGTTGATTGTGTAGTTATTGACTTAGCTTTTGAAACATCTTGTTGTTTTTTTTGTTCATTTATTTTAGAATTTCCCGAAACACAACTCGTACTCTTTCTTGTTTTCCACAACTTCATTTTTTATTTATTTTTAGAATGCATAAAATTTCTACTTTTATATAATTATAATATTTTCTGTAGGGTATATGCTTTTTATTTATTTATGAAATCATCTTTTCTGTATTCTTATTTAATAATAAGATGACAATTCATTATTTAGTTTAACAAAATCAAAGAATCAACGTAACATGGTTTTAGAAGTAAATGTTCATCATTTATCAAAATGCGTTTTTCAAATATCATATGTTAATATTTCAAGGGTGTTTTTTTATTTGACCACGCACGTCTGTGTTTAACATAATTTTTATATTGTTTTTATGAAAATAGTAAATAATTGTAATAATTGTCTCTTATTCAGTTTATTTTAGATTTAAATCTTTGACTGTCTAATGAATGATTTGCGTATCAACTTTTTCGCGTTATTTTCTTCTATTCATTGAATATTCACTTTTTATAACTTACTGATACAGTAAAATCAATTTGGATAGCACACATTTTCACAATCATATTTTAACTAATTAAAAAAATATACATGTATGTCACTTAAAGAAAAATTAATAATGTAATTTATTTATCATCTTTTTAACGTTTTCTCAATAACATCTTTTAGTTTATGAATATACAAAAAGCGTTTATGTGCTATTTTTGAATGTCTTTTTAAAAGACAAAAATAAATATTATTATGCAAATAAAAAAAAATGGGAAGAACTCTTTTTTTCTACTTATGATCACGTCTACGTGAATTGAAATGAAGATCAAAACTAAGAAATATCTTATGGATCTTACTCTTAAGCATAAATGTGTTGATTCATTCATTCAAAATTCTAAAAATAACAGTGGAAGTCTCCCTTCTTTATATTTTTGTTGTGTAAAGAGAGTGAGAAACGGCGAATGTAATATATTAAGATATATAAGTTGTGTGAATAAAAAATAATGATGACGATATTTTGAAAATTGTGTTATATGAACCGTGAAAAACTATATAATATAGAATAAGAATATGGCTTCAGAACCAGATAATAGATTTTTATTTGCCTCTTTAATTGATTGGGCATATAATATTGTTTATATTATATTATCTCATTGTTCATATGTTTTGCTAATTTTTTCAATAATTATTAGAATAAAATCGTGAAATAAAATTTTTAATAAAAGATATGATTTGAACAAGGCAATATATATCATGAGTTGCATATTGATTATATTTTGATAAATAGTTTATCAATGACAATTGAGTTGAAAAGCAACAGACGTTAATAAATTTTTGAATGTTAAATGATATTTTTTTTAATTTTACTTAGAGGTCTATTAAACACGTTAAATGTTTAATAACAACCATTTAAAAAATGGATAAGTAAACTTTAATGTTACAAAAAAAAAGTATTTCGATTATCCTAAGCATAATAAACTTTTGATTTTTTGAATATATTTTTGTTTGAGAAACAACAAACGTTGTATTTTCGTGTAAATTAGAGTAAAAAACCTCTATTTTTTGAATATTTTTAAGAAAAAGTTTTAATCTATATTATGGGTGACATGTGTGTGCAATTTCAAATAAAAAAGAAGATTAACAAGATATACTGTTTGTCCTATGTTTTTATATGACAGCTGTTACCTCCAGTAATGCATTATAATTTTATGATACAACTAAGTACAATGACCGCAAAAATGTATGCGTTTCACGAAACAGGAAACATAGCAAAAAAAGCTTTTGGAAAAATTGATATGAATTAGATCTTTCCATAAAATCTTAATCTGCGTGAAATTCAAATGGTGTACCCCTTTGAAAACTGTTGTAAATATTTATATACTGATAAATGTTTGTTTTAATTAACATTGTTAAAAAATGAAAAAAAAATGAAAATCTAAAATACTCTTAGCAAACATTCAAATATGAATTTTAATTAATTTGGAAGTTTAAAAATTATCAGCTATTGTTTAACAAATTTATTTTTTTTATTATAAGCTTTATAATTTATTATTTACAATCATAAATTTTGTAACGAATTATACACATATTAATGGTTTAATTTTCTCTGAATATTTAATATATAATTAATTTGAATAAAAATTACAAAAATTATGCTGTGACTTTTTCAACAACAACCGGTTCATCCAATGGTTTATAATCAACAAGATGAACACATTGATATTTCAGTTGATCTTGAATGTGTTGGAAACTTTTACCCTTTGTTTCAGGTACAAATAATAGTACAAATACAAATCCAACAACACAGAATCCCATAAAAAGCCAAAATGTAGGGCCATTACCGATTCCTTCAGACAAACTTGCGAAGAACTTTGTAATAACAAAAGCTAATAACCAATTTGTGGTTCCAGCGATTGCACCTAAAAATCCCTTTATATCAGGAGCAAACAATTCACCTGCCATTAACCATGGAACTGGACCAAATCCTAACGAAAATGCAATCATGAATATGCATAATGATGTAATGGGAAGCCATCCTAAATTATCAATAATTTCACTCTCTTCATCTTTCAAGTAAAAGAAAACACCTAAGCCACATAAACAAATTCCCATCACGACAATTGAAAATAATAACAAAAGACGTCTGCCTAACTTGTCAACCACTAATGATGATATAAAAGTTGCTACCACTTGAATGACTCCTACAATTATTGTCGAAAGACTGGGATCAATATCAGATCCAGAATCTGTAAATATGCGTGTTGTGTAAAAAATAACAGCATTTATACCACTCATTTGTTGGAAAAACATAAGTCCAATAGCGATAAATGCACTCCGAATGGAAGCTGTACGTGTAAGAGCTTGTCCTAAGTTCGTTTGCATTGCTCTCATAGTGTCACGTTGAGTTTTAAGTTCCTCCAATTCTGATTGACAATCATATCTAGATCCTCGAAGCCATTCTAAAGATTTCAATGCATCATCTTCACGATCTTTTGCAACCTAAGAAGTGAATAATTTTGATATTTCTTTTTCATAATGCAATTTTTTTTTAGAAAACTTACCAAGTATGTTGGACTTTCTGGCATGAAGAAAAATATTAATCCAAAAATTAAAGGAATTACTCCACAAATTATGCTCAAAATGAAAACGTTAACTCCTGAACCAACAGCATAAACAAAAAGAATACCAATTGTTATCATGAGTTGAAAATAACTGCCCAGACTTCCACGTATTTCATTTTGTGCTATTTCTCCTGTGTACATTGGTGCTGTTACACAAAATGCGCCCCCAGCTAAACCGAGCAAAAATCGGCCTATGAACATCATTGTAAGATTTTGAGCCCATATTACAAGAACCCAACCGATGGTGAATGGAATAACTAGACCAAGCATTGTCCATTTTCTTCCGAACCAATTTGCTAGAAACCCAATTGGAATACAAATAAAAGCAGCACCCAAGGTAACAAGTGATCCAATCCAAGAAAATTGTTCTGTGGAAACCGTAAATGAGTAATAATCGCCAGGTATACTAGCATTAGTAATTGGATCTGCAACTTTGAGTTGTGATTCAGCTGGTGATGTCCATCCTAGAATTGTACCGGCAGCTAAAGCTCCACCAGCAGCTGTAAATATCAAAAAGTTGGTTACATTTGAAAAAATAGTTTAATGAATGAAAAGTACCCGATAAAGCAGCAACATATTGTGGAAACTTCTTTCCAGTGTCTACCTCATTGACATTAAAGCTCGTCCCTGTCATGGTTGATGGCTATAATGAAGATTTAAAGAAGGTAACAGAAATAAAAAGTTTGTAAAAAAATAACAAAGAGTTTCTAGGGTATTTACATTGTTATAACTAGACAACGGAACGGTTGGAATAAGCCTTGTCCGTTCATTAACAAGATTATCATTGTGATTCATTTATTTATTTAATACGTTGTTAAATTGCCAAATTTTTTTAATATTAACTTTTATTTTATTTATTATTTATTTTTAAATCCATTACTTCTATCGTCATTTTTAGTAGATTGTTTTAATTTAATCAGCTGTGTTTTCTAACGTTCAAAAGTTCTTTCTTCGAAATTTAAGTTTGAAATAATTCACCACAAATGAACTGTTATATATACATATTCAATATATATTTTTTTTTTATTTACTGAGTCTTAATAAAATATTATAAAGATATAATAATGATATTAATCTTTTATATTGAATATAACATGAACATTAAAATAAAAGATATTTTAATATCTATTCATGAGTTATCATGATTGTGCATCATTATAATCAACACTTCGATCAAATGTCAACAAATACTTCATGTTAACATTTTAAAAACATACGTTTCTCTTATCAAATAAATGTTCTTCTTATCATAAGTCGTAAGAGGACACAAGACTGCTAAAACTAATCATAAAATATTTTCGTTGCCTTTTGAGCTTTGTGGAACTAGAAAATTTGAAAAGCAAACGAGACAGCTGATAGAAAGCACAGAAACTGAAAGATCTATCAAGATGATAGTTGTAAAATGATATTTATGACCTGATATTTATTATATTTATGATTTCGTGTTCCTCTTCATATTTTTGGTCGTAGTGATCTTATTTTTTGTTTTCTAATGTACTAGGAATATCAGGAGATTGTTTCTAGTTCAACTGAGATAAATCTTAACAAAAGTGTACTCAAAATAAAACTAAAATAAATTCTTCAAAAACGTAGCCAAAAACATTACATTTTCAGTCGATTTTTGTTATATTTAGTCGATCATTAGACAATGTTTGAATTAAAGATCTTATGCAAAATCTGTCAGGAAAATAAAAGAATACTGAAATTTAATACGGTTAATTATCTGCATTCATTTATTTAAAAGCTTACTTGATTTTAACTTCTTTGAAATCTTCTTTTGGACTTTTTATTTTCATGAATAAAACAATTAGTAATAAAAACATACAACAATATTTCCAGTATAGTTATGATATAACTGGGCTTATCAGAGCTCAAGATATTATTGTACTTAATTATACTCATTTAACTGTTTTCATATCACAATTGACATATTGAATGTTCAGAGATAAAATATTTTTGAATAATCTTTTTGATAAAAAATTTATGGCCTAACTGTTGTGTCATCAGTAAAAAAAGTTACAAACCTTCAAAATTTATAAGAATGATTTAAAAAAAAGATGTATGTTTACATTTTCAATTGAATTTTTAATTCTCTGCTTTGATTAAATCTAACACATGATAAAAATTACAATTAAATCTGCTGGTACGACATTCAAAATTTTATATTTATCAAACTGACTGAATTATTTTATGATTATCTCTTGAAGCATGACAAGCATTAAATTGTATGAAAAACCAGTAACTCATAATATGATCAATGACAATAGCTTGAATTCTCTGATAAGTAAAATGTTTTAAAATATTTGAATGGAATAAAATGATGTGACTGCAGTTTTTAAAACTTACAAGTAGGTAGGAAAAATTATACACATAAAATTTGACTGAAAAAATGTGAATAAAATGCTGTTTCCGTTTTGTTAACCCTTAACTTATATTTCAAGGTCATGTGAACATTCATAAATTAGGAATTAGGAAATGAAATTATACAATTCAAATTAACTTTCAAGTTAATTTATGATCATCTTCTCTTAAAATTATAATTATTTTAGAGTACGTTTCTATAAATATCAAACTTTAAACCTTATTATTTTTATGTATCAATAAAACTGTTTAACGACTATTGAAAATTAATTATGATAATAAATATTTTACAAATCTTAGTAATATTTTTAGATTTAACCCATTCTCTACGAGCGTACCTTATATGTTTGGAAATTCCATAAATTAAAGTCAAAACTTCTAGAACCTTTTTTTTAGATTTTTCTTTAGAGAATTTCTTTTTTAAATGCGAATCATTGTAACAATAAGTTCAAATATATAAGAATTCAATGAATTTGTAAAACAACCTACCTACTTAAATAAAATTTGAGTCACGTATTAATAAAAATATCGCATTTAAATGTTGATGTTTTTATTGTCAATTACACTAAAGTTAATAATTTTGGTTCCAAGGCAGTATTTGTGTAATTAATGAGAATGATTTTTTCCTAATCATTAGTTTTTCAGTACAACATTATAACATCACTACACATTTACATCATAATCATATTTTGATGTAAATTATTAAAATAAAAAATAAAATTGTTTATGGCCATTGAAGTAAATGCAGAACGACAGCTTTTTTACATTCTCAAAAAAGTAATTCAATATCGTAAAATTGACATGATTAAATAAATTAATTATTGAAAACAATGCTTATACTAAGAAAATAAAGGTTTTGTGCATCATCTTACCTTTATGAATAAATAATCAAGATATTTTTTATGGCACAATGATAAAATTTCAGTTATTGAAACTATGAAAGTTGTCACTGTTTAAGGATAATCCAACATGTTATGATAAAATTAAATTTTATAAATTTGACTACTAAAAGTCTTTTGTCTCTTACGTTCAACGATAGACTAAAGTCGTTCAGTTAGTTCTTGATACTTTATACTTATCAGCGTAGTAAAAAGTATTGATATCAAATATCATTTCAACTTAACAAAACAGGATTGAGAATTGTTTAAATGTGTTAACGAAGCGCTTCCGAGAATTTTTTTTTATATTTTCATATTATGATAACTTTTATATTTTAAAATATTGATAAATATGTACTTTAATTATCGATTTCTTCATGGTTAGTTATTTAATCATTGATTTAGATTAGGAATTTTACTTTTTGTAAAATAATTTTATACGTTAAGTGTATTAATAATCATATTTTACTTCAATATCTATATTTAAAAATAATTAAAAGTGAACAATAAGGTAACGATCAATAGAACGTAGAAAGTTAATCATTTAAATGTGTCAAAATTTCTTCATATACAAATGAATTTTTATTCGCATCATTTGTTAAACCATTATTGAAATAAAATTAAAATATATAACAGAGAAAGAACAGAGATGTTTTAACTTTCAATTTTGTTTGTACATGTATTTATTTTGTGTATCATACGAAAGGGATCAGTGTAATTGAAGTGACAAATACAATTAGGCAACAAAAAATATACTATTAAAATATAGTTGCTTAAACCTAAACCTAGTCAAATAAAAGAATGACCGAACCATCAGTATCAGCAAAAGCTTATGCTAAAATTTTACTTCATGCTGCAAAATATCCTCATCTTTCTGTAAATGGTCTTCTTCTATCTGATAAGAATGATAAATCAAAATCTCCAATTATTATTGATGCTATTCCATTGTTTCATCAATGTTTACAAGTGACTCCAATGGCTGAAATAGCTTTAGTTCAAGTTGAGAATCGAGCTGCTCAAGAAAATCTTCAAATAGCAGGTTACTATGCGGCAGCTGAAAACTATTATGATAACAATTTGGATCGAGCTCCTGGAATAAGAATTGCAGAAAAAATTGCTGAAGTTAATCCAAATGCATATCTAGTTCTAATCGATAATAAATTAGTAACGATGGATCAAAGTAAACCAGCATTAAAACTTTGGCAATTTTGTGAATCCAAATGGACTGAAACAAGATATAGCTTACACAACGCTGACGAGACACTTTGGGCTGTTGGGAATCTTTTATCACATGGAGCCATGAAACAATTAATAGATTTTGATAATCATTTAGATAATCCCGACCAATATGAGAATCCATTGACAAATTTTTTGCAAAATGAGATTGAAATATGATGTTGAATTAATAATAATCATGTATCGTAATTCCTTATGGTCTTTTAAATCAATATAATCATGTATAATACTGGTCGAATTCACAAGTTAATAAACATTTTTAATGCTGTAAATCTTTTTGTTTTTATTATTATAAAATATCATAATTCGAATAGAACATTCATTCTTATACGTCATTTATTAAATTTTATTCATTCTATCATACTATACAACCCCATGTATTTGTTTTTTTAAAATAAAAACAACACCACCCATCACATAATTGATAAGAGAAGCATTTTATTATAATTTTTTATTAAGAATGTCAGAAAATTATTGTAGTCCAATAGAACTAGGTAAATAAAAATACTTTATTAATAAAAAGAGGAATCAGAAAGTTTTTAAAAATAACATATTTTTTTGTAGCCCTTTATTATGATTCAGTTTTAAAAACTCAAGTCAATTATAATGCTTATGTGGCAAATATTGATAGTTTGATAGATGATTGGAAGAGCATTTTAGGTGAAAATTATCTAGCGTGGAGCTTAAAAGCATTGACATTGACTGATCTCACTACATTATCGGGAGATGATACTGCATCTAATGTGCATCGTTTATGTTATCGGGCTGTAAATCCACTATCTGATTCTATTTTTGATAAGTTCAATATTGAAAAGGCATTTCAAGAACAAATTCACACAGCTGCAATTTGTGTTTATCCAAATCGTGTAAGAGATGCTTTTGAAAGTTTAGATGAAATGAATATGATAAATAAAGTAAAGATTGCAAGTGTTGCAACCGGATTTCCTTCTGGCTCATATCCTCTTAATTCACGGTTGGACGAAATAAAGTATGCTATCGAACAAGGTGCAAATGAAATTGACATTGTGGTTGATCGTAGCCTCGTTTTAACTGGAAAATGGAATCAGCTTTATGAAGAAATAGTAGCAATGCGTAATACCTGTGGAACGAAAGCACACTTGAAAACAATCTTAGGTATAGGAGAGTGTGGTAATTTTCAAAATATATATCGTGCCTCAATGATTGCAATGTTCGCTGGATCTGATTTCATAAAAACATCAACCGGAAAAGAAGCTGTTAATGCTACTTTACCAGTTGGACTTGTTATGATAAGGGCAATTCAAGATTTTTATGAAATTACTGGAAGAAAAATTGGTTTGAAGCCAGCTGGAGGAGTGAGAAAAGTTGACGACGCAGTTAAGTGGATGGTCATGATAAAGAAAACTTTGGGGAACGAGTGGCTTACATCAAAACTTTTCCGTTTTGGAGCATCTGGACTATTAGATGATATAGAAAAGCAGTTCCATTGAATGATATACATTTTATTAGAAACATAAAAATTAAACTAATGCCTACAGTTTGTTGTTAGCAATTAACATCAAATAAATTGTGTAATTTTTTCACTCTTGTTATAATTTTGATTGACTTATTTAGACATAATTTGTTTATTAAAAATTTATTTTTTTAAATTATTACTTTTGGTACGAACACGCTTGAAGGTAACATAATTCATTAATGTTTATGTATTTGTCACTTGTTCGCCATTATTTTTTATGAAGTGAAGTGAAGTTTAAATCAATATCATATAACGTTCTTTTTCAAAACCTTGCGTGAACTCCATTCTGATTATGTAATACGACATAATTTGAGACAGAGTAAGACAATTTTTTGAATTTTTCAGACGCTATCATTATTTTGACTAGGTACGGATATCGCTTTGACTTTTTGATACGCTGAGCGAGAACCGTTTTTATTTATTATCATTATAATAATCATTTAGATACACTGGAATGCTAAAGTAATGTTTCTTATTATATTAACTTGGGTACTTGTTCAGTTCTTGGAGTGATAAGTTCAGTAGGTGTTTTTGTATTATCAGTCATCACAATTTTTGGTTGAACAGGTGTCAAACCAGTTCCACCTTCCATTAAACTATCAAAATTAAAAATTCCATTTGATGGTGTTTGTATTGGAATGCTGTTCAGAGCTTGTGATGAAGAGCTTGTACCCAGTAAGGGAACATTTAAGCTGTTTGGACGATTTGGACGGTTGATTTTTGGCACACAAATGTTTATCAGTGTATCTTGCTTAGTAATGCTTGGTAAGGGATCTACAGCAGCTGAAGTTAAAAGAATCCTTTTTTTAGGAGATGATTGTCTTTCATCGATATCACCAACTTCATCTTGGTCCGAATTTTCGTTTACACTTATATCATCAGTATCATTTCTATTTTTATTAAGGGGAATTGTAACTGGTTCAAACTTAATTCTATCAGCCAGCGAAAGGAGTGTATTAGCGATTTCTGGATCTGGTTTAATAAGGAAGAGAGGATTTTCTTGCCTTGTAAGTTGTTTACAAGAGCTTTTATGAGACTCGAGAAGAAATTCAAGATCCTCTTTTTCACGTTCTAGTTCTTCCACCTCTATCTTTAATGCACGTTTTTTGTTCTCGAGTAATTCTGTTTCTATCTGCAGTTCTTTTGTACGATCTTCTCTCCTGCGTCGACATCTTGCTGCTGCCATTTTGTTTCGCTCACGTCTAATCCGTCGTTTTTCTTCTTCCTCGGGTGATAAGTTACTTGCTTTATTTGGTCTTCTTCCACCTTTGTTTTTCTTAGTTTGATTTTTGTTTGCCTTCTTACCTTTTCCCTCTGTTTTTAGGTGTTCATTAACTACTGGTGGTACAGGACTCATATCATTGTCTGAACTATTTGATATTATAGAACTAGAGTCCATGCTGAAATCTTGATCAGTCATTACTCCTCCATCTGCGGATAGACTACTTTGATACGAGTGAGCAGTAGCTGGAGGAGGCACAAAGCCAGCTTGAAATGGCACAGTTTCATTTTGAGTATTAGTAATCTCTTGAAATGCTTCTTCGATATTTCGTAATGTGGTAGGAGTAATAGTGGCTGTTGTAGCTGTTAAAATAGCTGGTATACATAAAGTATTTGGTAGTGTATTTGTTGGTACATTCAATGAAGAACCACCAGGATCAGGTTTTAAACTCATTTTACTTGTTTCCATTTTCATTTTATTGTGAACTACACAATAATCTTACTAGCAATTTGCTTAAATAAAGATTAGATGTGTCTTTTTAAAAGAAAAATAAAACGTAGTAAAAAAGAAATGTTTTCAATTTGCACAAAATATCTACGTAAAAAACAATAATGAATGACCCTTTTTTGACATTTGTCAAACTTATAAGATTTTTGTTTTAGACAGTTCATTTGCAATATTCATTCGAATCAATATGAGTTTTGAAAATATCGGTTGAGTCGAGCCAACTACATGCCACGTGTACAAAAATATTAAAAAAAAATTAAGAAAATGAGTGAATTTATTGATTTGTTTCCTCGTGAAAATAGCTCAGAAAGTTTTGCAGATGAAATTTGTTACAATAGCTTAGAAATTGTTTGTAGATGGTGCAAAACCAAAATAATCCCAAGTTAAAAAATTCTTTAATTAACTCTAAAATCATAGAAATAGAAATCTTTACTTAGCTTTCCAGAAGAATTCTGAATTCTTTCCAAACCATTATTTTTCGGTAATATCTGGGTTGTATTAATTAATAATGATACTTTTTTTATTGATTGTATTTTGCATTTATCGAATATATATTTTTCAATCTTAACTTCATTTCAAAAACTTGAGTGATTCTAATATAAAAAAAAAAATTAATAAATTAATAGTAGAAATTGTCATTATACTACTAAGTTTAATATTTTAAAATGAAAAAAAAAATAAGTTGTTTATCGTGGTGATCTGTTGAGTGTAAACCTTGATCTTCCGGCTCGTTCAGTTAAAGGTGAAAACGCTGATGGAGCTGGCTCTTCAATGACCAAATGGGATTCTTTTGCTTTTACTGGAACCTTGTCATTAGATTTCACACCTCCAAATTGACGTTTTTTCAGAGCTGTGTAAAAATAAGGGTTGATACGTAGAAAAAAAACACATTCGAAAATTAATTACCAGGAACAGATTTTGAGCTTTTTAATTTTGGTTGGGATTTGGTATTTCCTTTTTCTTCTTCGTCAGGTTTTTCATCATCAACATATTTTTGGGTAACTATATTATAAGTTAAAAAATATCATTAAGTAATATTATATCAATCATTTTTAATTCGATAGCAAAGATAGAACTGAATTATATTAAATTACTTCCTTGATTCATTATATAAAAACATAAAAAAAATCACGGTTTAATTGGGAAATCGATAAAATATGTAACTTTTAAAGGTCATATTATCGTTCAAGTTATGAACATATGCAAGATTTTTGTAAATATTCAAATCAAAAGAAAAGTAAACCATTTAATTGGAATTTTAAATTTTCAAGGTAATCATTATTTTTTGTTACACTTGTATTTTACACGCACATATATTTGCACCTGTTTTACAAATATTCTTACCGGTTTTAGGTTGTTGCTGTTGTTGTGATTTTGCTTGTAAGCGACGTTTTTTCAATGCATTCAATAAATCGTCGTTACTTCTAAATGGTCTCACAGCCAATGTGATCCTTTTTGGTTGTTCTGTAGTTGTTGTTTCAGATTCTTCCTGTTTCTCTGGTGCTTGATATTCTTCTTCATATTCTTCATCCTAAGACATTAAACACAATTTTAAGTATAAAACTAAGTAATTTAAATGATTTTAAACTTACTGCATAATCATCTTCAAGGTGCGGTCTAACTGTTGTTGTGGTTGTTGTCTTTAAAATAATATTTGGTCTGCCACCAATATTTCTTCTCTGTAGCAAGCCTGTACGTTTGTTAGTTACATCATCTTCTGAACTTGCTAAACAAATGCATGCGAAAATGAAAACTAATAACCGAATAGACTGTCTAAAATATGCAAAGGTAACAATATAAATTTTAACTTCAACTAGCATTGAAGAGAAATATCTTAAAAATATTTAATTCAATTAAAAGGCTTGGCGCAGAACAAGGCTAGGCTTTATTATATTGAAGTAAAAAGAAGAGTGAATATTTTTTATGTTGAAAGTAATGGTTTACGTTTGATATTTTGATAAATTTGCATTGAAGTGAAGTATTAAAATATAAAGTCTTTCTTATGTAATATTTTTTTGAAACATATGAAATTAAAATAAAATAGTTACTTTATAATTCCATCATATCGATATCATATTTTTAATTAAATTAAAATTTATGTTATTAATTTCAAATATATTAAAATAATCATTATTAAAAAGATTTTGATTTTTTGTAAAAGAAGATTAAATTTTTCTTGACCACAATAGGACTCTTTGAGACCGCGGTGGTGCCCTTGTAAAACCTAAAATTTTTCTTATGGTTGGCATGATTCTACAAAATAAAATAGCAGTAATAACGGTAGTATATTTTTTTTAATAATTTTGATGTATGACTTTAATTATAATTATTAATGGTTTTGAATTTTTTTTTTAATCAAAAAACTGATCATTTATGTACGTTTAATTATAATTATTAATGGTTTTGATTATTTTTTTTTTATCAAAAAACTGATCATTTATGTACGTGAAGTTGATTGAACTTTTCGTATATTATTCATAGGTTAATTGCATAATCCTATATTAAAAGCATATAAATATTCACTAATTTTTCCAATATCACATAATTATTATTCAAATCTGATTATAAAACATAAAATTTAATTCAAGTTAAAAATTGAATCATCTTTTTTATTTTATCCAATTATATAAAGAATTAAATTTTTCACTTTTATTCATTTTTCACAATAAATATATTAAATTTAATAAGAATTTACATACATTTTCATACTTATAACTTTTCACTTTTGTAAAAAATATTAATTTATAACACCACAGCTTTAATTGAAACCACAAGTCCTGACAGAGCAACTGACGAATAGTAAATGATTTTTTTATGCATAATATTTATTCAAAATGCTTGGTATTTGAATGAACATAAATTGTCTTATTTTAATCATAAAACAATATGTATATATTCGTATGGTTCCAGGTATCAACTATGAATTTTAATGTAAGGTAAAATTAAGATTTATCATGAATTAATACATGAACAACTAAAATAGTAATCAACATACTTTGTCGAAAAATCGAGATTTCGTTTAAGTTGAGGCAAAAAACTTACATTGCTGTAATGGATTTTTTTGTCTAAAATTTCAATGAGAAATTTTGGTAAATTTCAATGAATTGAAAATGATAAAAGGAGCCCTAAAAAGTTTTATTTTTTTTAAAACATTAGTCGGGGTTTTCCCGATTAAATGTGTGCAAGAATCGTGCTTTATTTAGCTCATTAATGTTAGTTGGTTAGTAATATCTATATTTTAAATGGAAATAATATTTTTTTTATTTTATTAAGATATACGATATTCTTATAAATGTTAAAGCTATTCTAGATTCATATGTTTAAATAATATAATATAAACAATTTAAATAATATTGTATATGAATTTCGAAAACTGCGCAATTTTCTTTTATTACTGTTTTATTACAAAAGTAACAGGAAAACATAAACATGAGGAGGTTGATGTTTCAAAATTTTCAATGTTTGAAACTTGCGCACTTTTCGAACATAACTGTTATACAACTGCGCAGTTTTTGAACAAAACTGTTATACAAAACTGCGCAGTTTTCGGACATTGAAAATTTTGAAACATTACCCTCCTCATGTTTATGTTTTCTTGTTACTTCTGTAATAAAACATTAATAAAAGAACTATGAATTATCGCAAACCTGAAGCTTAGGAACAGGAGAACATAAACATGAGGTGGTTGATGTTTCAAAATTTTCAATGTCCGAAAACTGCGCAGTTTTGTATAACAGTTATGTTCGAAAAGTGCGCAGTTTTGTATAACAGTTATGTTCGAAAATATGCGCACTTTTCGAATATAAACTGCGCATTTTTCGAACATTGAAAATTTTGAAACATCAACCTCCTCATATTTATTTTCTCCTGTTCCTAAGCTTCAGATTTTTGATAATTAGTTAGTTCTTTATTACTGTTTTATTACAAAAGTAACAGGAGAACATAAACATGAGGCGGTTGATGTTTCAAAATTTTCAATGTTCGAAAAGTGCGCGGTTTTGTAAAACAGTTATGTTTGAAAAATTCGCAGTTTTCGTAGCTTATGTTCGAAAAGTGTGCAGTTTTCAAATTTCATCTTCAAAAAGTGCGCAGTTTATTAAGTTCTTGGATAAGGATTAAGGATATCATTAAGAACATGTTCAAAATGAAAAAAAGTACGACTTGATGTCATTACATTATTTCCTTTATTTGTATTTGAAAAGTATAATATATATAATAAAGTTATAAATTGTTTATTTTTTCCTGTGCTGATTTTTCATATTTACGTGAGGTGTATAGTAATTGTGGTCGTTTAAATAATAACCAAATACAGCGGAGAAGACATTTGTAAACAACATAAATTTCTTTGCTTGGATAAGATTCATCAAACTCTTTCAAAAAGTTACAATATTCATTATATTTTTGCAAGATTAAATTTTTATTAGAATATCTTCCAAGGTTCGCATTTTCTGATATTATCTCAATTATATTTAACATTGGGCACTTTATTTGCAAATCATTGTATAATGGAAAATTATTTTTGCATGCAACACATTTACACTGAAAATTGTATTGTTCCAATAACTGTTTTTGTCTATCTTCTTTGCTAGATTTATAATGATGAACGCTAGAAAAATAACAGTCATATATCTGTTCACCAGCTTTAATTGGTCTTGTGACTACAACTAACATAGTTTCATGATTTTCTCCTGCATTTGTTTTTGTAACATTTGGTGAGCAACTATGATTTAAGAAACTACTAAAGGGATATGTTGCAATTGCAAATTCATGTTCAGTTTCAAATCGTGTTCCTTTTGAACTACTGTTAACGATTTCTGGTAAAGAAGCCATTGAAAATGAATTTATAGTTCCAATTTGCAGAAAATGTAACAGCATTTCCATAAGTAAATTATGATGTTGATCACTATTAAGCTTTGTGATCAAATCACTTTTGAAAACCAATAGTTTATAAATTACTGCAGCAGTTAAACACAAATTAAATAAATCATCTATAGTACGATGTTGTTGATTTGTGGACTGTCGGGAAACTACCTGGAACATAGTTTTAGCATCACAATGCAATACATCAAAATCATTTTCTCTACTACTATTTTTATCGTTAAAAATTTCTTTTAACTCATCTATGTCATCAAAGACGCAAAATCCTTTCAGGGTATTGCGTAAACCAATCATTGCCACAGGGCTCAACATTTCTGAAATATTATGCATCATGGGACATTCATAACAATGATATTCAGCCTGTGCCTTATCATTACAGTATTGTGAACAAAACATAGCTGACGAACAATGTTGACAAGGAAAGAGATCTAAATAATTTGAACTTAGACAATGTGCACATTTTTCATACCAACTATCAGGCAGCAAAGAAGCTGAAAACGGTGATTCTGCCATTATTATTGAACCAGGCTTAAGATTAATGTTAGTTGTAAAGTGATATCCACATGTAGGATTGAATCGCAAAATAATGCTTTGTGCGATACAAGGAATATTTTTTTTGCTTTTATGTGATATTTTTGGTAACAAAAATTTCATTATGGGTTCACTTTCAGATTGTTTCCTACAAGTTTCTTTAAATTTTTCGAAATCTTGTCTAGATATTTTTGATTCTATTTTTATTTCAGGATAATTTGGTTGTTGATTAAGATTTTCTAACAAATCGTCAATTTTTCTTAAATTATTCAAACATTGTTTGTATAATTTTAATTCTTTATATATTATGGCTTTCTTCCAATAGAGTGACATTTCAGCAACTCTTATGCTTACACTATCATTGTCTTTCGTTATTTTTTGTCGAATCTTGCATAGACGTCTGTTATATTCTTTTAGTGCATTTTGATAATTCTGATATAAAAAACGTTCTTCACTGCAATGATTCAAAGCATTATTAACGCTATTACTATGATCTTTGTCAAAATAATTTTGATATCTATCTAATAATTTTAAACAGTATTTAATTTTGCAACAATTAGTCTTTAATTTTTCAAACTCATTAAGAATATCTGTATCATGCTGAAGCAACAATAGTGATGGAAAATGATTAGAAATAAAATCTAAATTCATTTTATATAAACTTTTATATTTTTACTTCTGCAGCTCTTCTTAATTGGTAAATAATTTGATTAAGTTTTTCTTAATGTAGTCTCTTTCAAATATATAAGCAGACTAAAATATCTTTTAAAATTATTTTTAAATCATATATTAGTACATTTTCTACATGTTTAATTTATGCCATAATAGTGCTTTGTGCAGAATTAATATTGTATGTGTTACTGTAACAGTACGATTGGAGGTATTTAATTCATACTTTTATAAAACTGACGTTTTTTTTTTATTTTGACTTTTTTCTACTCATTTCAATGAGTCAATTAAATTTATCCGTTAATATTTATATTATTAATATTATCCGTTTGAAGCACCTTGTACTATGAAAACATAACTTTAGACATTGTTTAAAATTGTTAACAAAGTAAAAACATGTTTTTTCCTCACTTTAATTCTTATTCGATATTCCCAAAACAAAAAATATATTTTTATAAAAATTTATGGTCGAACAACAACTAATTAAATATAAATTAAAATCAAAATGTTGTCAATTGAATCGACTGAATCAGAGACACATGAAACGGGACAGATTGATGCGAAATTTCAATATGTCGTGGTGTGGCTTGTTCAATTACCTAACAGGAAATAATCTAAAGGGATAAGGCTTTCTCACTAAGTATGAAAGCAAACAGATTTTAAAATGATAACGTTTGACTTTAAAAGAACTTTGATTATTTTTTTTGTTGCAAACAAAGTTTGATTGATGCCGGTGAAATGATTTTTTTTTTACTTATATTTTTTTATTATTACCTAATATTAAGATTGAATAAAATATTAAATTATCATTATTGTTTTCGTTTGAAACATAAATATTGAATATAATAAAATCAATTTGTATCAAAAACAGGCTTGAACTAAATTAAAACTCTATAAAAACCAGAAGTTAGCATAAGTGGATTAAAAAAAAAATAATTTCTTTATTACTATGATGCATTTAATATGTTATTACAAAGTAGGATAAGTTTCATGATGATACGCAACTTAACTGCATTAATCTTACTTTGTATTTCATTTCATTTTATGATTATTTTAAGCGGCTGAAATTTGGAAAAATATGAAAATCAAAAAATGGCAATTAATTGAACGTTCCAAAAATTTACCTGCAATCCCTGCAATAGCTTCTGATGAAAAATGCTTAACATCCACGTCAGTGTCTGTGTTCAATTTTTCCAAAATTGGTTTAATTTCTCCATCAATAGTAGCTTGGTCCAAAAATGGTGACAACTTTTGAAGTGTTTTTGCGACATTGAATCTGACATTTGCAACGGGATCTGTACTCAATACTTTAATTGTGGGCAAAAATAAACGCTTAATTTGATCAGCTCCACAGACATCGGCTAATGCATTAATACAGAATAAACAAGTCATACGATGCAAGTAATTATTATTTTTATACATGACTAAAATTTGTGGGATTATATTTGTTTCGGCCCATGTGGTACCAAATGTTTGAACAATTTTCTTCATATTCAGTGTGGCGGCTTCGCGAATAGCATAAACATGATCGTTAAGCCAATTGAAGCAGAGATCACGCAACTTTTGATTGAAGAATTCTTGGCCCAATTGTCCAGCTAACAAGGGCATATATTCAATAATTGCAAGACGAACACGCCATTTTGAGTCCTCAGCTAATTCAACAATCGCAGGTAGAAGAGATTGTGATAGTTGTTGAATACCGATAACATCATTGATGCAATCAAGAGTTGAAATAATGTTGAGACGTACTTCTGGCCACTTATCTTTCAATTGGATGAGGAACAATGGGAGTAAATGTTCAATTGTGTTTTGGCGTCCCAAAATTGGACTGAGTCCCATAATAACAGAAGCAAGTGCTGATTTTACATGCTGATTTGGATCAGATACCAACTCCTTGACACAAGGTAAGATGTGTGTCATAATAATTTGTTCTTGACTTGCTTTATCCAAATTAGCACAAAATTCTTTGACTTTAGTTGCAGCTGATGTACGAACTTCGGCTTCTGAGTCCTTCAATAAAAATTGGAAAGCCGGAACTAAATCAGTTTTTGTTATTTCAGGTCCAACTGCTTTTTGTAAATCTGTAAATTTCTCAGCAACCATATAGCGTACTCGCCATGATGAGTCACCGGCACATTGACGCAAAGTTGGCATAATCAAATGTTCAACATCGTCTTGTTCCAACAATTGAGCAATGTTAACACATGCCTCAACTGCAAGTAATCTCACAGAATCTTGGTCATCTTGAGCCAATTGAACGAACATGGGAATCAAATCTGACTTGAGATATTCAACTTCGACCACTTTTGCAAATTCACCAAGTTTACCAGCGGCTGCACGACGTACCATTGGAGTATCATCTTGACACAATTGACGGAAATTACTTCGAAGATCAGCTTTTACTTCGGCTGAGACTCGAGGATAACATACTGAAAATAGCCCACAAGCCGATGTACGAGATGTAAACCAATCTCCGTGTACAAGTCGAGCCAACATTGGAACTACGTGCATTTCCAAGTCAGCAGCACTGTGCTGCGAGGCAACAGTTCTCAATGATTCGACTGCTTTATCGCGAACAACGGTTTCCTCAATATTTGCCAAAGATTCAAGGGGTGGAATTAAGTACATTGCAAACTCAGGACCGCCAACCAAACCTAAAAAGAAATTTCAAGTAAAGTCAAAAATAATTAATTATTTGAGTTATTTCTTACTTGTAAAATTTCCCAATTGTTCGGCCAATGCCAATAAAACTTCATCTTCATCATAGATACTCTCCGTTAAGAAGGGGATCAGCTCAGTGCGAGTTCTTTCCTCTCCCAATGCCAATGCAATAGTGGACAACTTTTTAATGGAATTCAAACGCAACTGAAAACAACATATTCTTACTGATTAGCAAAAAAACTCAAATTTCATTATTGATAAAATCAAAAAAAAAAAAACTTGTTTTCTTAATTTTAAAAGGGTAAAAAAAAAACGGGATGACGACTCTCGATAAAATTATCCAAACAACTAAATCAATATCAAGTTATTAATGTATAATTTTCTTTTCGATACATTGATGCATAAAAAAAATTTAATTTAAATAAGATCATTGCTTTGTAAATGTCAAGGCAGACACAATTTAATTTTATCACTTGTAAGCTCATTCAAACTATGTACGTTTATAACGTGTCTTCGTGTATTTTTTTCAATTTATGAATCATTGTTTTACTTAAATTAAGATGAAAAATCATTTCCGTAATCATAGCTTGCATGTTAACTTACTTGAATATCTTCATTTTTCAATTCGTCAATTAGAACCGCAATTGGATAAAGCGAGTCATCAGCCCGATCTGGATTTGCTGCCATTATTTTTCTGTACTTGTCCTAGTTCAGTTATATATTCTTTTATGTACGTAGTTTGTGTAGGTGAAAAAATGCTGCAATTTTAAATAAGACTTTAAATGATGAACTAATACAATTCTAATTGAATTTCTTACTTTTTAATATTTGCGGAATGTTTATCTTTAAGTATTTTGTATTTTTAATTGTCAAAGTTATTAAATTTCTAGTTTTTACACAGAAATATGAACGGTTTAAGAATTTTTTATTACGAATGATTTGTAGGGGAAATTTCAATTCTAAATCTCAATTGTTTCGTTTTCAACTTCAATTTCTGTTTTGAAATTGAAACCACTGAAATTGAATCTTGTTTAATCAAAAACGGTAAAAATGTTTTAACATTGAATAAAAATTAAGAAAAATGAATTTAATATTAATACGACATAGGTGCCCAAAAGTTCATTTCTCTCATCATTGTGGGCTTAGCTTTAGCATTCGATGATGATTTCTCTTCTTTTGTCGTCATCTCACTATCTCATCTGCTCCATCTATTTGAACTGTTGATATTTGAGTTGATGAAGCACTAGCAGGTGTGATTTCTTGGCGAATTCCATCAAACAAACCAGTTAAAAACGATGATCTATATAACAAAATGTGAAAGTATTAGAAAATATGTTTCCTGATTATTTTTAATCTTAAGTTTTTGGTACATTGTCTTGTGCCGTGATAGTAAAATACGGATTTGGTTTTCGTTGTACTTGCGCATTGTTTTTGGCGATGCTGCAAGGGATCGACTATCTCTACGTTGCGTTAACTTCGGATCTGTAATTAAATTATCCCCCTCTTCTGGAATAGGAACTGCATGATCATCATTATAATCTTGGATCTTTACTGCAGTAAATCACTTTTGAAACTGATTTTAGTTCCACCAACAAATTTTTGTGGTACTTTTACTGTAATAAAAAACATGTAATATATATATATGAAAAGTTTATTCTCCAAACGAATAGATGAGTTTTTCAAATGTTAACTAAAACAGTCATATTAAAAATAATATACAGAGAGGACATCTAGTTGGAAGCACAGGTAGAATAAATTTTTTTTTTAATTTTTTTTAAGATTGCAACTTTTTATATCTGTTTAGTAGTCAACATTTTAATTTTATGCCAGTTAAACTTTTTCGAGACATTCAAGATAATTTTGAACAAATGTAAAATGACAATCAAAATTTAAAATTTCTTTCTTTTAAATGTATTATAAATTATTTAACTCCATAAGAATTTTAGTATGTATGATCTAGTTTTTTTTAATTATAATCTGTTAGTAATACTTTGAATAGTTTTTTAACGTAAATTTGCTTATAAACTTAATCAAAGAATATTTAACTAAAATATCGTTGTGTACTGTTTCATCTCTAATATCTCTTAATGAATATAAAGTTATTGTGCTTTAAAGAAAAGAAAATGATTAAAGGAGACATCGATCATGCTAATAAGAAATCCGGTTCTATTTGTATACTTTTCTTCTCTTTTTTCTTTTTTTAAGAGTCAATTAGTGTGAAACTCATCATATCTATATAGAATACACAATCACAGCCGCTCTCCAATATATTGTTTCTTTTTAAGTTTGTAAAGTATTTTTTTTTTTTTTAATTTTAGTGCAAAGCAAACAGTTTCATTGAATAGACGTTCTAAGATAAATTTTAAATTATTAAACCAGTCCAGTTTTTTTTTGGTTTTGAATTGATAAATTCTTTACTGGGGGGATTTTTTTATTTATTTTTATTATGAATTAAACAAAAATGAAAAGCAAAATCTTAATTTACTTCAAATGTGTAACTAGTAATTTAACATGTGTTTGTGAGAAAAATTACATTAACCTGTTGCATAAAAAAGTTTTATAGAATTTCTCAATTTCAAGTACGTTTGGGGTATTACCAAGAAATTGAAAGAATAAAAATAAGCAAAAAATTAACGGTAATTGTTGTGTTATGTTGGATCAATGTCACAAAAAATGTGCACAAAATTTCAAAACTATATAATAAAAGCTATTTAGGAAATCATATATGATAATGAACTTGTTAAATTAAAATAGATCATCTTAGGTTTTTTTTTAAAAAAAGACAGTACTTTTCGTATTTTTAGTGCATGTATTTTTAGACACTAAAAATACATTTGTTTTTTTGAAATATGAGGTTCTTTTATTATGCACACACAAATATGAAACATATTAAAAGATGTCTCACATATTAAAAAACACAAATAATAAATATTAATAAAAATGGATCAAGTGAGACGTGGAAGAAGAAGGAAAAAGTATCATTAAATAATAAATAAAATACAGACGAAATAAATTGATCATAAACATGATTCATGTAAGTGTAATGCCAGATGAGTTTTCAACATTGTTATAACGTTTTGAGTGCAGATCATAATAATATTAAATAAAATAAATAAGCTTCACTTTATATTTCATAATTCTTTACCAAGATTAAGTCCAGACATCTATTTGAATTAAGTTCTTTAACAAATAATAATTTCGAAGTCGTGAATATAAATCATATTGGTATTATCATTATTTTTTTAAAGCCTTCAACCTATTTATTATTGAAGCACATTCAATCAAACTTAATTTTTTTAAAAGTTGCTTAAATTTATTAATATTTTTCATTTTTAACATCAATAAAACATAGTAATAATGTGTATTCTTCAAGATATGTTTGTTAGGCTTGGCATTATTGATGCTCACGGCAAAAACTTGAAGGAGAATGCTAACCGTTTTACGTAAAAACCGAACTGAATGTTATTGCAATCTTTTTAAAGTTAAAAAAAGAAAAGAAAAATCATATAATATAAAAACATAATGTTTAATGCAAATTTATGCTACTTTAGTGTAAATTATACACTTAGATATGTATTCTTTGTAGGCAACAAAATGATCTTGTTATTCTTGCATAGTCGACTTATAAATGCAACAATTTGAAATTTTAAATATAAAAAAAGAATTTTGTTTTTGTTTGTCTGATACTCTTGTATTTCTTTGAAGAAACGAACAAGTTAAAATTATATCAATTCAGTGAAAACATAATACCATTTGTTTCCATATGAGGCATTTTCTGATATCTCAAATATTTGTGTGCTCTTTTAAAGAATAAAATACTTAAACTGCATATTAATTTTTATAATACATGAGCATCTTAGCTTTGAATGAAAAAAGACGAAGTCACTTTTATGTTTGTTTGAAAAATCATACATGTATGTACCAGACTAAGAAAGAAACAGATGTAATTTTCTATAATTTTCCAATGAAAATTCGGATATTCGATACATCTTAGAAAAACAAAAACAATTCTGTTTTGGTTTTCCAATAAATTTCCTTTGTTTTTTACCTGATTGTGTTATTTTCAAATCACAATATATAAAATGCTGCTTCTATTATAATAATATTTGGTACAAAGTTAAAAAAAAAAAACAAAACATCAAATTATTTATTATCTTCTATTCTCGAATTTCAGTCATAAATACATAAATAATTATATTTTTTCATCATGAATCAAACCAATGAGAATAATATCAAAAAGATACTTGATACAACTTAATTTTATCAGATTTCAAATGGTTTATTGAAGAGTGGGCAGAAATATAAAAGTCAATTTTGTGATTTTAAATGTATGGAAAAATTAGCTATTTTGTATTAATTTGAATAATAGGCATAACAATTCATGAGTTTTGATACCGGAATTCAAACATTTAATGTAAGATCCGGTAATTTCATAATAAGCCAAACAATTTTATAAAGTTGGAATGATTTGATGAAACAATATTTGTATTTTCGTTTTATTAAAATAAAATATTTGCATGGTTTATGTGTGAAAATATTCTCTGGTGTCGTAATTATTTACATGTTTTTTTTGTTTATTAATAATGAAAAATTCAAATATTACAATTTTTATTGGAATTATATAATCAAATAAAATTTTCAAACGATTAAGAATTTTAAGTTTATCCATACTTTTGAAAATTTGTAAAATTTCAGTTACTTGAAAGGTAAACTGTTAGAAAATATCTGCAAACATATAAAATGCTTCAATAATTTTTTATTAGCATATTAATTTGAATAACAGTGATTTTGTTCTTTTAAATAGGATAGACTAATAATACTGAAACTAATATGAACATGCTTAAATCTTCAACTGCATTATTAGTCGAAACGGCTTATACAAGATGGAAATGGCATCTTTACAAATTAAGTAACAATAAAAAGGAAACAAGGATAAATTAAAATATACATGACAAATGGAAAAGAGTGATTCAATATTGAAGATAACCATAAAGAAAAAATATAAAGTGTATTTAAATATAATTTAATTTTTTTGTGCAAATGCTAAACATTCAAAAAAAAATTAAAAACACAACATATGTTTATTTGAGATAACATAATTGTTAATCTGTTTAATTATGTCACAAATCAGAAAAATTTACTCAACAATTTTTGGCATACTATTTGGCTTAAGTGTAGGTTCAATATTTACACATTATCGTACATTGGAGATCGTGAATCAATGTGACCTTATGGCAAGTGTTCAAAAAAAATGTAAGTATATCTGAATTTTTTTGTTTAATTAAAACAGGTATACTATAAACAAAAATGGTATAGAATAAATAATAGAAGTAATGCAAAATGTTTGTGCTAAATACATTAACCGCTGTTAGAATGTTTTACAAAATATATATTGCATTATCTTTTATTTTGGTATATTACAATTATTAAAAGGGCTTTAATAAATAGAATCACAAAAAAAAGTTATAAAGACATATTTGCCAGTCTAAATAAAAATTCAAGATATACTTTAAATTAAAGTAATTTTTCTTAATAAGAAATAAGTAAAATATTAGAAAGATAAAAGAATTCTATTAATGCCACTATTATTTTTATTCTTCTTTGTTAAATAAGCGTCACACAAAAAAACGTTATTTTAAAATGATAATTAATCAATAACGTTATTTTTTTATTAAGTGAGAAACACGATTTTATTTATTTCTGATTATTCAGCGGTTCACATTAAAAAAAAAAAGAAAAAAATCGAAACGCAAATATGATACGATGTCAAAGTTTTTTAATTTTGTTTATTATCTGTTTCAATTTAATTTATTTAATTCCATAGTTGCATACACATTAATTAAATTATTAATTCAAGTGATCATTTCTGTTTTGTCACTCTTAAATAATTTTAAAAATGTACATTCGAACATATCGCTTTCTTATCTAAATTAAAAAAATCGTATTTTTCAGCCCCACTAGAAATTATTAAGCTGAATCAATTTGAAACAACTGAAAATTCCCAAAGTACTTTGGTATTTGTTGGAGTAATGACAGCCCAAGAGTTTTTAGAAGATCGAGCTAGAGCCGTTTATGAAACTTGGGGTAAAAATGTCCCAGGAAAAATTGCATTTTTTAGTTCAGAAGGGTCAATTTCATCAGGTAATTATTATTTTTTCTGGAAATTAATTAATTATTTTGCATTATACTTTATTAATACGGTTTTATATGAACTTTCAAGTTATGATGGTTCAATTTTATTTTTCTTAAAAAAAAGATTTGAAAAAGTTTTATTTGTTCTTATTTAATATAAATGAATTAATTACTAAATTAAAATCTTCTCACAGACTTACCGTTAGTAGCTCTTAAAGGTGTCGATGATCGGTATCCACCACAAAAGAAGTCTTTTATGATGCTTCATTATATGTATCAGCATTTTATAGATAAATTTGAATGGTTTGCGCGTGCAGATGATGATGTATTTATGAGAACTGATAAACTTGAGCAGTTTTTGAGGTCAATCGACAGTTCAAAACCTCAGTTTATTGGTGAGATTTGTTGGATACATTATAACTCTGTTTCTCTGAGCATAATTATTAATATAATTTTAATTGATAAGGTCAAGCAGGCCGTGGTAATAATGAAGAATTTGGTCTTTTATCCTTGGAGTTTGATGAAAATTTTTGTATGGGTGGTCCTGGGGTCATTATGAGTAGGGAAACACTTAGAAGAGGTATTTTTGAAATGCAATTGCGCAGAATAATAACAAAATACATATAATTATTTTATAAAATATGTAGTTGCGCCTCATATACCGACATGCCTGAAAAATCTCTATAGCACTCATGAAGATGTTGAAATTGGTCGTTGTGTACAGAAATTTGCAGGTATTCCATGTACCTGGAATTATGAAATGCAGTCCATACTCCATCATAATTCTAGTGGTAGTCGTGCATTTTCAAGTAATTTGAAAAACAGAGAAGTCCATAACGCTATAACACTACATCCTGTCAAAAAAGCACCTTTTATGTATCGTTTACATGCTTATACATTAGGACTTAAAGCTGAAAAAATTCGTCAAAATTCCTTATTTTTACATCGTGATATTCAGTACATGTTAGATTTATTACAATTTCCAAAGGCAAATAAATTGTTAGCACCTGGTGTTCCCGTTTTTCCAGAAAATGAAACAAGCATCAAATACTTAGGTGATCCTAGTATTTTAGGTAAGTTAAATCAGATAGATAAGTTTTTAGTAGGTTATTTATTAAACATTAAAAATGTATCTTATAGAGGGTGGAATTTCTTTTACAGGTATAAGTCCTAATTTAAATAAGTATAAACAAACTAATCGTGATGATATCATTGAATGGGATTTTATTGCAAAAAGTCTATATTCAAGTCAACACACTAATCCAAAAAGAAAAGTGGAATCAACAACTAAAGAAGCATTGGAAGATGTTATTAGAGAGGTAAAAGATTCAATATTTATTTATCAATTATAAAAAAAAACAATTATTATTTTAGATTATGCAAAATATAAATACATTTTCTCGACAACGTGGTCGAGTAATAGAATTCAGAGAATTGCTGTATGGATATACTCGTTCAAATCCATTATATGGCCATGATTTAATCTTAGATCTATTACTCGTTTATAAAAAATATCGTGGTAAAAAGATGACAGTACCTGTAAGACGTCATTTATACATTCAAAGATCATATACAGATCTTCAGATTCGTGAAATATTATCATCTAATCCTTATATGAAGCAAATTAAGGGAAAAACAAATTCATGTAAGAGTAGCCCATTGCAATACTTTACATATTGATTTATTTTTATTTATATTAGATGGAAAGCCAAACGATAGTCATAAAGTTGTAGAAAAATTTAAGTCTATCATCAATAGTGGATTTGAAAAGTTGGCAGGGCTAAGTTTTCCCAATTCAAACTATATAAACTGTGATGATTTGCACAAAAAAGTAAAAATTGTTATGATTTTACCATTATATGGTCGATATAGAACATTTCTAAGGTTTTTAAACAACTATGAAGAGGTAATATTTAATATTTAATTATTCTTATAAAAAAAAACAATAAATATATGTTCGCAACAGATATGTCTTAAGCCAAAGATCAACCTTAACGTAGATTTATTAGTGGCTCTATATAAAGAAGATGAAAATATTACAAATGAAAAAAACAATGTATCGAACACAATGATTCAGATAATGACTTATCTGAAAAATAAATATCCCAAAAATGGAATTAATCATATTATACTGAATGGTAGTTTTTCTCGAGGAATTGCATTAGATCAAGCAACACGATCAAACTATGTTTCTGACAATGATATACTTTTCTTCATTGATGTTGATATTATATTTAACCGTGAATCACTAGAACGGGTCAGAAGAAATACAATCAAACATAAACAGGTTTATTTACCTATTGTATTTAGTGAATATGATGCAAGGCGATTTGAAAATAAAGAGAAAGATATTTTTGATCCTGGTAATTTTGATAGCAAGTCACGTCTTTCAGAAGATAATCTCTTTGAACAATACCAAGGATATCAGGAAGATTTAGGTCAACATTACTTTGACTATGCGTCACATGTAAATACTAGTTTAAGCGACAGTAAAGGATATTTCAGACAATTTGGATATGGTATAAATTCGATATTTCGTTCAGATGCCCTGAATACAAAAATAAATGGATTTAATACTGATATCAAAGGTTGGGGCTTAGAAGATGTGAAATTTTTAGAAAAAATAATTGCTTCAAATATTCAACAAAACCAAAAACTCATAGATATTGCAGATGGTAAAACAATAGATAACACCTCAGCGGATAATTCATTTATGTTGAAGTTAATTCGTGCACCAGATCCATCTCTTGTTCATATATACCATCCAATTGAATGTGATAAAACTCTTAATGAGGCACAATATAAAATGTGTTTAGGCACAAAAGCTAATACTATTGGTAATTATAGAGCTGTAGAATCTAAATTAATTTTAAATAAATCAATTTTGGATTATGTAAGAGCACAAAATAATTTAAGGTCTAATAGAATAAGATAAATTTTTGCTCAGGTTATAATTAAGTGTGCAACATTTATAATTAAGCAAAAAACAGCCATCTTAGATTTAGAATAAATTATCCTTTCTCATTGATTATTATTTTCTTTTGTTAAATAAAATGCGGAAATGACTTTTTACAATTTATTTATTGAACTGAATTTCTAAAAATTATTTAATGTGATAGTATATACCTTCCTTTCAACATACGCCTCATTAAAATTTTTCGGCCTGAAGGTGTTTTTATCCTTGTTTCATTTCCATGAACTTTAATTCTTTTGTTTTCTCTTGCAACTGGAAACTTATTCCTGATATTGGTACGGATTGACATTGCAAAAAGGCCACCAGCATTCGAAAATGTTGGACCAATTGCTGCTGTTAAGCATCGAAAAAACATTTTAAGTAATAATCTGAAAGTTTTAATTCATAAAATATATTAAATGAAAAGAGAGATTTAAATAAAAAGAATAAAGGTCTCCTTTTTATTACCTTTTTAATTTTGAAAATTAGTCTTATATTATATGGAAGATTTACTAGACAAACTATTTGAGTAATGTGATTTTATTCTTAAGAATATAATAAATATTTTCTTCGATTATAAGAAAGTGACATTAGGAAATCCTAGTAAACATTTAAATTTGAAAAAGTTAACTTTCTCACTTATCTCTCACATTTTTCTAAGCAATATTACATATGAATAAAATTATTTAATTTTAGTTCAATGGATTTTCAATGACTTTTGTTAAATTTCTAAAGAATAGAGCAGACTTTTATTAAAATCATAAATTGATTTTTAAAATTATAGTTTTATACAAATTTGCTAGTTTACTTTACTGCCGGTTTTTCAAAATATTTATAGATTTATGAAAATGAAACATGACAATTTTAATCTGTCAAATACCGCAATCAATTTTTTTTTCTTATAAATAAAAGATATTGCAAGATTATTTTATTTATAAATTTTGATATATATTAAAATTAAATATAATAAGACAACAAGTAATTACAATTATTTTAAGATAATAATTAAAATATTAAAAAAATCATTTGACATTTCATATTCGTGAAAGTAAATAAAATATTTAAAGAACAGCTACGTCACAGCAGATTTTATTATCAGCAGAAAAAAAATTGTATAATAAGCGGAAGAGGTTTATTGAATGAGTAATTTTAAGTTTTTTGAAAATTATGGAAAAGTTACAGTCAATGCTTTCACGGGCAACAAATCCATTGAATGAGGAGTTAGATATTGCAGCGTTGGATGCATTTATTAGCATTGAGACAGAAAATGATGAAACATTAGCACTACCAGCAACAAAGCTCTTAGTACTCAAGATTCACTCAACTCATGTTAAAGAAGCTCTATTAGCTTTAGATGTAAGATTATTTGAATATTTATTAAAGAACATTTTCAAAATTTCAACTTGAATATGAATTTTAGTTTTTGGAAGAATGTATGGAGAATTGCGGTTCAAGATTTCGACAAGAAGTAGGAAAATTTAAATTTCTCAATGAACTCATAAAACTTGTTTCAAAAAAACACCTGGGTGATGTTACTCCTAAGGAGATTCAAACTAAAATTCTTGATATATTATTTACATGGACTAGCAAGTACCCCAAAGAAACTAAAATTAAAGAAGCTTATGATATGTTAAAAACTCAAGGTATTATTCACCAACCAGTCAAAAATGTACTTCCTAAAACTTCATCTAGCAATACAAGCAATGTGGTAAACAGACCCAAAGTTATGGATGTCCGGGAAATGACACTTCGAAAATTACTAAATAGTAAAAATCCCAAAGATATTGAACAAGCAAATTTATTGATACAAAACATTGTGAGAGAAGATGAGCGTCATGCTCAACTTAAAATCCGAAGAGTAATGGAGATGAAAAAAGTTTCAGAAAATGTCACATTATTAAATGAGATGCTGGAAAACTATGATAAAAGTGCGACATCCAATGATGAACTGACTCTGATAAATGAACTTTACGACTCATGTCAAATCTTCATGCCTATGATATCGAAATTAGCGGACGATATCGAACAAAGCAGAGAAGACTTGGCTAAAATTTTAGAAACAAATGATCAGTTAGTCCATGTTATTGAACGATATAGTCAAATTTTTGCTAGTACTAAGCCACAAACAATGCATGTTCCTCATAACAGTGGATTAGATGATATACTTGGACTGAATGTGACCGAAACTAATCAAAGCATCTCAAAAGATACAGTAATGAAAGAATTGGGTGATATATTTTCTAAAGATTTGTGCGAACCATGCCCATCTAGTGAAAAACCGCTAAGTTCTTCGAATAGTTTTATTTTACAACCAAATAAAATATCTTTGACTGATATAAAGCAGAACCTTCATGAGACTAATACGACTACAGATTCAAATTACACAGCCTTGCTTGATTTCGAATCAAGTATCAAAAAAGTTACTAAACATTCCACATCACAAAAAAAAGAAAGTACACAACAATTCAAGCAACTTGATTTGGATTCATTAGTCGTTGGAATGAAAACTAAATTATTGCCTCAACCATCAACAGAAAAACAAAAGGAAAATTATGGTGATAACATTGTGACTGAAACACCCAAAAAAACAAAAGACATTTCTTTAGACGCAAAATCTAATGATGACGATGATGAGATTTTATCGGACGATTCTCCTTCCCAATTAGTTTCTGTTAATGAATCAAGTGAATTGAAACCATTAGCTGAAATACAAATTGATATAGATAAAGTTCAACCTAGTTCTGAACCACCACGAACCATAATGGATGAGCCAAATGGTCTGAAGATTTTGCTTAATTTTGCAAAAGATCGACCTCGTACCGATACAATTGTAATCGTTATTTCCATCATTAATCAGGGTACAGCTGATGTAACTGATTTTCAATTTGACGCAAGTGTGAAAAAACCTTCAAAGTTACGTTTATTGCCGGCTTCAGGGACATCACTAAAAGGGGTTAAACCTTTTCGTCCGCCTGCTGATGGTATAATGCAAGTGCTGTTGTTATCAAATCCTACTGGAAAACCTTTGAATGTTGTTTGTATTTTGAGTTATCGAGTGGGTGATGATCCTGATCCCATCAAAGAATCAATTGAAGTTAACGAGTTGCCATTTATATGCAATTGATTAAGAAAATTACAAATTGATTAAAGAATAAGATTATTATAATTTATGTTTTTTTTTTTATTTTATATTTAGTGAAGTCTTGCCAGAAAAAATATATTTCTATGTACTTATTTTAGATTTGTTATTTTAATATATTATATATATTAGAATAAGTAATTTTATCAATTAATCAAACTGCTTCAAATGTATTTTGGCATAAATATTAAATATTACTTTATTGAGTTTCTATTTCAAATAAGTTATATTATTGTGAAAAAACCTTCAAGGACATCATTAAAAGGGTCAAAGGTAATTCTTACAAGTCTAAACATCGGTCATTTTGGCTCAGGCACCTCAGTCCAAATTTTATTGATGTTCACTTTTTTTAAGTAAACGAGTTGTTTATAAATTTTTGTTAAATTCTAGTATTCTTTATAAAGTTATAGGATACCAACTTATGTGACTTAAGCATTTTGAAATGTTTTCAGTTAATATAATAATAAAAAAAATGAATCTATTTTTAACATGAAATATCTATCCAATAAAAATTAGAAAGAGAACATAAACATTAAAATTAATAAGTAGACGCATAATTTTATTTCACGTTGTTTATTTTAATCACAGAGTGATGTGTGCTTTTGCCAGCAATAAAATAAATTTGATGTTTAAAATTTAAGGAACCTGACGCCATGTCAATAAATAAATTGTACATGCTGGACTCTTTTCTGTTTGTCAAATTCCAATTAACAAAAAATATGTGTAGCTGAAAAATTGTTTTAAAAATAATCATAAAGACTGTTACTTGATTGATGATTCAGTATAATATTAATGTCTGGCGCTATTTACTCGTATTTTTATCTACCAATTTTCAAATTTTGTTAAGAATATTTAAATTATATCAAATCATCAATTTAAGGCCGAACACATGATGGATGTAAAATTTGGAGCCATTATGTATGACATCTTCAAAGATTTCAAAATATATTTCCATGATTTCACTTTTGCATAATATTTGTTACGAAAATGTAGATAGGTAAGTGTATTTATTCCAGGAAAGGAAAATTAAATTTGCATATTAGTTTGTTAAAAAAAATGTGTAATCACGCAATGAAGAATATAAAATATACTACGTTGGCAACTTTTGATTTAGTATTATATTATTGTTCACTTTTATCAGATTTAATTATTTCAGTCAATATGAAACTCTCAACCCAATTTTTTTTAAATCGTTTTGAGTTGAAGCGCTTAGTGAAAATATCTTGTGCATTTATTACGTTAGGATTTCTGGTGTCACTTATTTTAGTGCCACAATTAATAAATTGTATCGTTAAATATTTGACAATATTAAAACCTGGACGGTTTATTCGGACCAAACATGAAAAACCATTACCATTTCAATATAAATTATTTATATGGAATATAACGAATCCTGATGAGATTAATAAAAATATCGCCAAACCTAAGCTACAAGAAATTGGTCCTTATGTTTTTACGTAAGATTATTACATTATTTCATACCTTTCATTTGTACATTAATATTTTGTATCAGGCAATATAAGCAAAATATCAATATTGAAGATAATGAGAAAGAAGATTCCTATACCTTTGATATGACTAATGTTTATAAATTTAGACCTGATTTAAGTTTTCCTTATAATGGTGATGAAAAACTAACAATTTTAAATTTGGTGCTTGTGGTAATTATGCTTTAACTTAGTATTTTCATTTACTTAAATCATAATTTTATCATGAAGAGTGGTATCGTTAAAATTCAAAATGAAAAGCCTCATCTACTAGATGTTGTAATGAAGGGAATGGATTTTGTTTTTAATAACCCTACATCCATATTTTTGTCGACAACTGCAGACGAGTTTATCCATCAGGGTATATTTATTAATTGTTCACAAACTGAATTCAGTGCTAAAGCATTATGTGCTGAGTTTCGTGTGGCAAGAACACTCAAACTAATTGAAGATGACAAATTTCGCTTAAGATATAAATGGTTTGATAAAGTAAGTTTTCCAGGCTGTACTGTATTGATTTATTTTAACTAATAGAATTCATCAATTATTTCAGTTAAATAATTCAATACAAGCACGATATACTTTAAATAGAGGTGCAAAAAATGTGAACGATATTGGTAAAATAATTAGAGTAAATAATGAGCCAACACAAAAAATATATAAACAATATGAATTATGCAATGTTATCAATGGTACAGATAAAACATTTTTTCATCCTTTTCAAAAAAAACAAGAAACAATCTGGGTGTACTCACACGATGCATGTATTTCATTCCCATTGGTTTTTTCAGAAATGGCCGTATTGCGAGGTGCTCGTACTGCTTATAGGAACTTATATCTATCAGACCCTCTAGTAATTTATTTTCAAAAACTCTTTTACCTAAATCAAAATTGAAAACTAATCTTACACAATAGAAAAGTCCTTTGAATAAGAAGCTTTAATTTAATAGAAGTCTACAAATTATTATTTCATTTATTTAAAATTTAGTTTTCAATTATGAAAATATTCTACCGCAACAATACTTAGATAAAAGGCATTTCATATAAATAACTAAGATTGTGTACATTTTATGCTTTTTTTCTGTGAATCAGTTGCCCAATTTCGATGGAACAAGACTAAATGAAATTTTATGTATTTTAGATGAATGCTGATTGTAATTGTAATCCTTATAATAATTGCTCTGTTCCAAAAGGAACAATTGATATGCATTCCTGCTTAGATATATTTGTTTTAGGAAGTTTACCACATTTTTACTTGGCTGAAAATAATGTTCGTGAAAGTCTTGAGGGAATGAAACCAACAAAAAAATTACATCAAACAGGAATATACTTTGACTTGGTAAAACACTGATCTATTCATAAAATCTGTAATTTTATAATTTTTAAAAATAATTTAAGATTACTGGAGTTCCTATTCGATCTCTCGAAAGATTTCAAGTTAATTTCAGACTCAACAAAGTCAAAGAATATCCTATCATGAGTAATTTACCTGACCATATTTGGATACCTGCATTTTGGTATGAAGAAAGTTTTACACCGTTAAAACCCGATCTTGCACTAATGATTCTAAGCCAAGGGTAAGTTTAATTTGAGATAAATTTAAACTGCATTAAACAACATCAACATCATTAATATGTATAAAATACATATTCGACTAAAAATTTTAATTTTTCATTTAGTTCTTCGTTCTTTGGAACTTTGTCTGGATATGTTTTAATTTCGATAGGTGTACTTGGTTTGGTGATTGCAGTTATTAAAAAAAAAAATCAAACTAAAAATATCCCAATTGAAAATGGTATTAGGACCATTCAAGAAGTAACTTCAATTGAAAAAAGCAATGAAATAGAGTTTAAAAACTATAATACAATAAAGATAAATTAATTTGTTAACATCAAATAAACTATTGACTGAGTATAAAATCAATTACTGACGATATATCTGACGATATTAATTAACAAATATTTTTTTATTCTTAAAAGAATTATACATCTGATTCTGCATAGTTATATATCTATATAATATATAAGATGTGTGCAGTATTCATATGTGAAAAAATATTATAATTTTTAACAATTTAAAGAATATATGCTACAATTCACTTTCAAGCTTTAATAATTACAGAATAATAATATAAGTATGATTAATAATAATAACATTAACTTTTATAAAATATTTTTACCATATTTTTACCATACCAGTAGTCAAAAAAAAGTACAATTATAATTCTAGGCAATATATTCTTAGATTAATAATATCTGATCAATTCATAATTATTGAAACATAAAAGTAACTTTTTCTATTCTACAAATTATAATGTAACTCATATCATATTAAAATAAATTACTCAGAATACCACAAGATTTTGTCTAGATTTTGTTTTAAAAATTAATGTCATTCATTATAAAATACAGAGAAACTTCGAATGAAATACATTATTTCTAACTATATCAAAATTTTTTCGAGTTTATATTATAAAATTGTTATGTTGAAATTGTAATCAATTCACACTGTGATTAAGAATTTTGTTATGAATAATGGTGTTATTTATTTTTACATTGGTAAAAAACTGAAAATAAACTGAAGATATACAGTTCAGTTTGCGTTGACCCTTTTCATTGTTTTTACGTTGTTGTAAATATAGGTTGCCGATTTGTCTAACGAATCATTAATATAAAAGATTATCACATTAAAAGGTTTTTGATACTAAACAGATTTAAATACAAATTAATAATAAATATTTTGCTTTGCTTCATTGATAATCTCAAGTAAAAGTAATATTTAAGATAATAATTTAACTCTGGTCTGTTATTTCTTATCATAGGTTGTGTTATTCTTAGTTATTCAATTGTAGAACACTGTATGCAGTTTTCATTATGTTGGAAATCAGACAAAGTAGCTCTTGAAATATATTATATATAAACCATAAAATGGCTTATTGAAACCGCGGTGGTGCCCTTGTAAAATCTAAGAAATATATAATCAAAGCATTAATGACTTTAATACTATATAACTAAAAAGGTATGAAATATGAACGATGACAATTTCCAAAATTGTTTTTCTGCCTTTTTAATTAATAATTTCTGCACATATACTCGATATTACACAAATATGCAAAATGAAAATATATTCGCTTGTTTATTTTTATTTTCAACTCATAAGTTCTAAAATAACATCGCAGATACATTAATACACTATCAAAATCTGATGAATTGTAGTAGTGTATTGCGTTTATTTTTAGCATTGAAACGTCGTTTTTATTTCTATTTTTCCACTATTTAAGCTAAGATAGAGAGCAGACATAGAGTGATGCTGTTATGTCTAGTGTTTTATATATTTTATAATTAACATTAAATATTAAACTACGTCGAAAAACAATGAAAATGTTAAAGTGCGAAATCATTTCATTCAAAGTATGTTTTTTTTTTAGTAAAAAAACTTGAAGTTAAAAATGAAATTCATATTTTATTCTTTAGAAAAAAGATTTAGCTCAGAATCACTTTGCCCATTCTATTTAATCATTTTTTTTTATTTACAAAATGCAGCATTTAAATATTAGTAGACGATTGATTCAAAATAGAATTCCCCAAAAAAGGCAACCACTTGTGCAAATCAATCTAATAGGAATTAGGGTTTTTATCTAATTAGATCTATAAACTATGTTTGTGGAATTACCAACGCAAACAAGAACAAATACTTTTATTCTTCAATACAATGTAAACGCCAATTTGTTTTGCCTTTTTTCGTAAAATGGTTGTTTGATAAACCAAATGTTCGTGGATTTTCCAATCGCATACTTGTAAATTATTAGGACACTATTGAAATAGTTTTGAAAATCTAAGCATATTATATCCATTTAAAAATATGTTTTTTCATTTTATGTCCAATATAAATATTTGTTTTGCCTTAATCATTTGTGTGAATATTTATCAAAAGTTTTCCTCTTAAATTTCCGACTTTTTATAAGCTTGTTATAAACCGATTGGCATTTTCGCACACACACAAACATATTCATTTAAATTGATCGACTTAACTTTTATACATGCAGTTAAGTTATATATATTTTTCTCTCAATATCTCTTTTTTTAAATTTCGTACAGCGACTCAAGCATAAATTACATCAATATATGTATAAACATATGATGACACATAACATATGCACTTTTGTATCTTTAAAATAAATGAACAATAAAAGTATCTCACCGTGCTTAAAAAATTAGTCTCTTCTGAATATATGTACGATAGTGTACTTTAACTTAAGTACACATTCGAATACATCAGACACATACACAAAATATCTCTATTCGTAGGACAATATTTTCAGGTTCGATACACACACTTTTATTTTGAAAATTTTAGTCTTACTTAAATAGTCCTGAATTGCGCACGCGTTTCTCTGCACAAGATTTAAATTATCTGAATCTTTATTTTTCAGATATAAAAAAATGTTAAATATATTTATATAAATTTAAATAAGTAAAAATTTTATTTTTGAAAAGACGGGCAAAATAAAATATTATAGACAAACGGTATCATACGAAACAAAATTAAACGAAATTGGAAGTTAAAGTGTGAAAATTAATAAGACAGAAAAGAAAAGTCATGAAGAATTTATTATATAAAAGTGTCTGTACTTGAGATCACAACAATCACTTTTCTTTAATTGTGTAAGCGTATGAACGAAAATTAAGAGTGGCATATTAATAAATTGCAAGTGCAAAATATTTTTCAAGTATTAGCTGAATAAATAAAAATATTATCAATGACATTTAAAAATTTGAATCAGTTTGTATCTGCAAAGGGATCGAAAAAATATATTAAGAAAATAAAATTATTTGTGTATATTTTAAATCTAATATGAACGAGGTGTTTTCTTATCACAAGACTTTATTATTTCAAATTGATAGATAAACGTTCAATACAAACACATAAATAAGAAATAGTGTATGTAAGATAATAATAAAAATAACATATAAAAAAATTACATATAAACTTTTTTAAAAGATTTGTTGACTGAATGAACCGAAATTGCATAAAAATAAGATGTTATTATCTCGCAACCATCTTATTATAAAAAAATTACCAAACAAATGGAAATTATTCGTATTTCGACATAAAATTGAGTAGGCATTAAAAAAACTTTAGAAAGAAAATTTTCAACGGTGCCACATTGAAAAGCCGAAATTACATAATTAATTAACGAGTACTCACTATTTTCATGTAAAAAACTAATACAAGTATAAAAGTTAAAGAACGTAGTTTTTTCATCACAACACGAAATAAATCATCATTTTACGGTCTAACCTTACACTAAGAGTTGTACTGAGGCAACAAGTAAAAATAGTGAGCAATATATTTAATTACGCACACTATGTTATTAGTTAAAGTGTGCTGTTACATGAAAAATAATATAAAATAATAAAAAATAAAATACACACATGACATAAGTTTCTTAACGCCGTCGCTATATTTATAGTTTATCAGCAAAGGGAATGTGTATTTAGAATAAAACGAGAGAAATATTGCATTTTATTTGTCACAGGTCAAAATATAAATTTAATTTGTTTCTTAATAAAAAATTAAAAAAGTGATTAAAGTTAAAGTTTACAAAATTGAAAGTGCTGAAAAAATTATCAAATCACACTTATAGTTACAATGTATCAAATAATTAAATGTTTATTATTTTCATCATTCTATTGCACTGCACTTTTACTTCTAAGTTCATTCAATGCTGTGGAAGCTCGACGTGGATCACCGTTATTAGTTGAAGATGATGGATCAAGTCGGCGCAATAGACCTGCTGGTATGTAATTTTTTTATTTTTTTATAATAAAACTCTTTATTTTATTTTTCAAAATAAAAATTAAATTTTGAAAATTTTTTAAAATACTGAATCATCAAATTTGAGGAAACACCTTTATTACTCATTCTTACATGTCCTCTTTAATAGCAGATCATTGGCTTATTAACATAATAAAATAATAATTTAAAAACGAAAAAAAAATATTACATCAGTGTTCATCAAGATAACCATTCTTTAAATTTATAAAAAGTTTAAAACACAAAAAGATATTTAATTTGTTATTGACTTGAGATCATCTACTTGTGTCATCACTATTGCAGACTCTCATTTGTCATTGATGATTTTGTTTACTATCTTTTTTTAACTAAACTTATCAAGACAAGCTTATATTAATAATATTTATAGTATAAAATGAATATAACAAAGTAAACGAAGAGAGGCTCGTCTAAATTGAGAACATAATTATACAAACAAATATCACACGAATCATCTCGTCTTGTTATAAATGTATTATAATGAATTAATGATAATAAAAACTTTAATGCTAGTCATTTGCCACACACCCTGCTTCCTGCTATTCACAAAATATTTACTATTCATTGATATACAGGTGATGTTTATAATATTTATTAGTCAATACTAATAATAAATAAAATTCTAAATGAATCATACAAGATTTTTAATCTTATTAATTTTTTAACTGTTTAAAATATTGAAGTTAAACAATATTATCTATTTTAGAAAAAAATGCGTGTTTTTTCATATATGAAATTCTGGACTTTGATTCTTTTTAAAAACAAAAACTATATATTTGAATGATCCTTTGATCATAGGAAATAAGTGAGAAACTAATTGATGATTAAATCATGATTGCATTTGTAAATTTTATTAAATTATTAGCTAGGAACGCATTTGTAAGCCATTTATTATACTTGAATCTATCCACGTTAAAAAATAATCATAAAAAAATTATTCTAGGGAGTAATAAAGTCTGTCGTAGAAATTAAAGTATTCTAAAAATAAAATTAATAAAAAAACTTGTTGACGTCATTTTTTTTATAATATTATTAGACTGCTAAATGCGACGATACGTTAATACTGTAACGTAGATAATTCTAATATACGATGTAACGGAAAAAATTTGAATAAGCATTAAAAACGTAGATAATTTAATAGACGGTCTTTTTGAGGTTAATATACGCTGAAATCGTCTATTAAATTATGTACGTTTTTGAATAAAAAATAAAGAAAAATTCATATATTTTCATTTTTAATCACTAAATTCATTTCTAAATATTAGCATTTTAAATGTTTTTCACATAAGTACTTATTTCAAAGCAAAAATAGGTTTGTCAATGTATAAATTTTACTCAAATTTCTAATAAATTTTTGAACTTCTATTTTTCGTCAATAAACGCTAAATTTGAATGTTTTTTTCGTCAATATACGGTTTCTCATTTTCTTTTTTCGTCAATATACGGAAGGTCATCGTATATTAGATTTATCTACTTTACAGTATTTATTTTGATTAAAAAACACTTTTCTTTATAAATTCTAACACTTGATGCTTAATTTAGAAATAATAAAAAGTGTTCTATTACAAATCTTCAAATCGAGTAATCAACACACGTGTGTTAGTTAACACAGTTAATATTAATTGCATTTGTCTCATCAAACATTGATATATTCAATTTACTATTATTGTTTCTTTTTTGTCTCTTTTGTTCTTCTATTAGAATGTATATTTAGTAAATTAAAAAAGACACATCAATATAGTATACATAATAATAATAAAACAAATTTGTTTAAAATGAAGAGGCGTGATTTGTTACTTTTGTGATTTTTGTCAAGTACATATGTATTTTAATTCAATATGATTATTATGTTCCCACATATTATGACTAGAAATTTTTAATATTTTATTTAACCCAACCAAAACAAAAAAAAAAAATTTATGATATATATATTGATATGTGACTTAAGGTTTTCGATATTTTGTTGCCTAATTGTGCGGCAATTTAATTAAACATGTTGATATCACATTAATAAAATACATGCCGCGGCAAAGAATATTTTAAAATTAAACGTATTTAATAATAAAAATGCATTTATAGTAAATCAATGCATTCGTACTATTATTTTCGAAATTTTAAAAACTTTATAAATTTTTAATAAACTAAGAAGACGGTGATTTTTCCAATGACATTCTGAATATACACAGAAATATAATTAAAAACAACTTTATAACCGCATATGTAAAAAATTCAAATTGACTTGACCTTCGCCTATATCCAGAAATAATACAATTATTCTTGATATACATTTTTGAGACTAAAAAATTGAACAATGAAAGTAATTAATGATATGATGCCTTTTTTTTAAAAAATGTTTTCAAAACTTTTAAATAATAATAAAATAACAAACATTTTTTTCGACCAATATAATATAAAATGATTGAATTAAACATAACATTATAATTTCTTTTATAATCAATAAGATATTTTGGAAACACTATCAATAGTATGAAGATTAAGTGTGCTTTTAACTATATTATGATGTATCTAACAGAATGTAAATTATTCTTATTTCCCAACTTTACACTATTCTAATATTGAATCCCTGGCTTCAGATTTCCTGCTTACTAAATTTGGAACTTCTAATTCAAATACAATTAGACAGACAAAATAAATGCACAAAAAGTTAATTTTTCTTTCAAAAGAACAAAAATAATGAAATAATATCGAAACTATGTATAATCAGCTATTTATAACACTTATAAATTTAAATGAAAAAATCTGCTTACTTGCTGAAAATAAAATAACAACAATATAATATAGAAACGTGAGCTTGTGAGTGAATTAAGATATCAATTTTAATGTTATGTGGAATATAATTTATTTGTTAAAAAAACGTATAATTCAATACTTTGTGCTGTAATAAATAAATTCATCCTTACATGTCGTTTGATTTAAAATCAAATAAACATACACTTTAAATATTAAAATGAAAGGTGAACTGTGTAGTTTTTTGATGCAAAATACTAGCATGAAGTCAATCAGTTTTAGGAGATACATAAAGATTTGGTTGATTTATTTATTTTCAATCAGTTAAGCAGTGTTCATTTCTTAACTATTAGTGTTTTTCCTTAGTTCATGTTTAATAATAAAATATTTTTTTTGTTTGTATATTACTGATTAACCACAAATTAAAGAACAAGCTGTGAAGCCATATAATATATATTTTACTTATTTTATAGTGCCATATACATTTAGTAATGAAAAGATTCCGGTTCTAACAAAATATAATTCAATTATTTGTCGTATAAAGTTACAAATTAACTTTTAAATTATATTTTAAGGTTTGATTCAAACACGTCGAACGATGGCGCTTGTCTTATCATATTTTTTAACAGATTAATTTTATGAGTGCTTTTTTCTTTTTATAAAGATAAACAATTCATAATTCATAAATAACTGAGAATTATGATAGTGTTATTAACACGTATTAATTAAAAAGCTCAATGACACTGATTAGTTCTAAAAAAATGTGTTAAAATTTTAAAAACTAACTGGTTTATCCTTAATATATTCTATCTAATGGGTAATCTCGCCTTCTCGCCTTGTGACATATTATAATATTTAAATATGTAAAAGATCAAAAATAAAAAGTTTTCTTAAAGAGTTTATGTGGCGATGTGTGTTGATACGATACTATAATAATAATCACAAACAACAAGAAAAAAAAACAATATTAGTACTCATATTTTTCGAAGTGAATTAAAAATTAAAAAAACAATTTTTGATACATGTTTATAAATTTTCGAACACCTCGAGTACTTTCATAACAGAAATAACAGACATATCAGACATCTGGTTAGTATTTTCATTTATATATTCGTGTCATGTTCTGTTTTTTGTTGTCATATTCTTTATTTTGAATATGAAAACATAGTACTATTATTATGTATGATGAGAAAATTAATCATTGAATGATAAGATATACACATTTACAAGGAAAACAATATAATCGCTTTAGATGTGTGAGAACTATGTGACTGATAATTTGGTGTACGGGCACAATGTTAATATGTAGACCATTCAGTATAGAAGTACATTTGCACACATTTGTTTTGATGATAAGTTGTTGTGACTAAATAAAGATTGAAATATTTGGTGGCGCCAGATATAAACTGAATAAAAATTTTTTTATATGTTGTTGTTATTAAAGTAAGGTATTTTTGCAATAGCTATCACTAATTTAAGATGAAAGTTTTGTTGTAAAAAACTCCTTAAATTTCCTGATCTAAACACAAAAAGTTATTTGCATAAAATTATAAAGAATGGGATTAAATTAAATAAAAAAAAAACTTTATTATCATAAAACATACAATAAATATTTTTCTACAAAATTAACTAAAAATTTAAGGTCAAAAATCTATTTATTCATTATTTTTTTTGGGAAATCCAAACAGATGTTGCACTTTTTAGTATTCCTTTCTCTAACTAATATCGGTATTACAACATACGAATGTAAATTCTTCTAATAATAATATTTGGAAATTTCAAATAATAAACATTTACTTAATTCTGTTTTTAAAGAAACCCATATAAAAACGAAAATTAAAAACAAAAATTAAAAAATAAAATTGAAAATATATCAAGAAATGTCAAAAACAATCAAAAAGAAGATTAGGAAAGATTATTTTTTTTAAAACTACATTACTTCATTTTTCATTAGTTCTGTACCTAACATTTTATTGCAAGAATTTTTAACAATTCTAATTTATTTAAAAAGAAAAATGAAAATAAACTGTGCGAACTTGTGATATCAAGTCCATATATAATTAATTGCATATTAAAAACTGAATAAACCAATAATGATATTTGTCAAAATTTATTATTGAACCGAAATTCAAGCTTAAAATGAATGAATAATTGAAAAATAAATTGAACAATAATATCAAATCACTTTAAAAGTAGGACCAAATCACATAAAACCAGATATTCCAAACTAAGCCATAAGCACGAACAAACATGGTTTTTAATAATATATATTGTACCTTTTTTCAAAACTCATGTTTTCACTCTCAATTATTCATAAAATCCTTCAATTCTCACGTACGTAGAACTTTTTTAGTAGAACTTTGAACTTATTTTACATAAACTATACTTTTGTATTTACAATATATTTGTTTTCTTTTTTTTTAAACTATTTGGTTGCATTGTAATTGTAGATGCATTATCGATTTTGCATATTTAAGATTTCTTATTTAAGAGTTTAAAGAAATTTAAAAGCAACTTTTGTAGGATTCAAAATAAAAATGCTTTAAATACATAAAACATTTTAATAATTCTATATGTTTATAATAAAATAATAATTTTAGTTATTTCACTACAAAAATTAAAAATAAGAAAAGTAAAAATGTTAAGAATGCAGAATAAAGACCGAATACAATTCTTAGAACGAATTCCAGTTCATTGAATAGAATTAAATTAGAATAACTTTACACACAAAACACACGACTTTATTGAAGATATATACATATTTTATGAATTCATTGTGCTGTGATGAAAGTTTTAAAAATAAAAACTAAAATGTCATTCATTCATCATCATTTAGGCGCTAAAGTTAGTATTTTTCAATATTTTATAAAAAAGTTTAATTTATTTAAGGTTATATTATATTTTACAATCTTATATCTTATTAAATAGGATAATTATTACACATGAGTCATTGATTAGTAATATATTTATTTATAAACTTTGAACACATAATTGTTCTGTAGCAAACAGAAAAAGAAATAATTAAAGAAACACGCAAATGCATTACAAGAAACATCGATTAAAGTACATAAATGTAGAATTTTTGTGTTTGTATAAAATTTCTTATGTTACGAATTAAACAATATTGTACGTAAAAAAGAATCTTTATTTTTTTTTTTTATTTTTCTTCACACTTTATATGTTCACGTCTTATAACTATATATTAATTCATTTGCCGTTTATACCATTTACACATACTAATAAGCAAAACTCCACAATACATTTAATATAACAAATTATGTTTGTAAAAACAGTTTATTCATTGTAATTCGTAAAAATAAGCGCTTTTGCGATAAACTATGTGTGTCTGTTAAAAAATTAATTTTTAATACATAAATTAATAAACAGGTTCAATTAGTTTCATAAAGTTGCGTCTTTATTTTGTTTGAAAAAGTTTCAAAAAGAGTTCAAATAATGAGTGAAACAATAGATAGAAATTCCAAATTGTTACTGTTCTTCTACTTCAATGCTCGAATACCATTGTCATTGTCTTCAAGTCTCTTGTGGGACGGTATGTGCGTGCATAAATATTTTTTTACTCATAATTCTGTGTGTTTAAATAAGAAAACTAGTAATAAGGAAAGTCACTGCTGCAATAGTTTGTCTTACACGACACGATGCCTTCAAGATGGTGATACTGATATTATCTTAATTTTAAAGTCATGGTCTCATGTACTGGTAATTGCAAGCAACACGCCTAAACAGTGATTTGCATTCCATGATTTCTTTTTGTATGCATTCAGTATTATAATTGTATAATGGTAATATAGAATAAACACAGATGCTCCATTCAATCAGTATTCCAGGGAACATATATGGTGTAATCAACTAGTTATTACAATTATTTTTTTTGTTCTTGAACAGCTCTAAATAGTAATTTTTCATTATTTTGTTTTTTTTTTTATATGAACATGACTGTCTATCATGAAAATGAAGATTTAAGCATAGAAAATTATAATAATGATGGCAACTAAAATATTTGTTTGTAAATTTTTGTCGTCTGCTTTTGTATTAATATGCTGAATACAAGCTCTAAGTGAATAAACAAACTAAAAATAAAACACACCGTTTGTATTTTGTTTGATTTATAATGTTTTCTTTTTAAATTGCATTTATTTCTACGTATTTATACAGCTAATTTTTCATTAAATCTCTCCATGATTAATTTTGAATTATATCAAAGTTTCTCGATACAGTGAGGTGTGCAAGTTTGTTATGATAATCAACAAAATAGTGTAGTGAAAACGTATTTACGATCAAAAATTAGGATATATTAAATAATTAGAAAATAAGAATAATGATAAGAAAATAAGTTCTGTGTCATATTATCTCTCTCATCTCATTCAATGACACAACATATAATGCTCGCAAAAAATAGAATACTAATAATAAACATATCATTATATTAGAAGATTGTATTGAAAAATAACAATCATCAATTTATCATAAGAAATAATGATTTTTTAATATTGAATTAGTTTAAATTATAATACAAATGGTGTGGTTTTCTTACGTGATGTAAAATAGAATCAGCAAGGATGTGGTAACTTACTGTCAAAATTGGTTGTCATGTATAAATGAAATGAAGTGAATATTTTTATAATATATTGATTTATGCTTTGCGAATAAAAGTACTGTTACAATAACTAGTCAACTTAGATAATTCCGTACAATAAAAGAGATATAAAATCTTTTCTAAATAAATTTCATATTAAATAACTGATAGCAAAATCTCACACTCTATTATAAATTGTCATTTTTTTATATTTTTAACTTATAATTATGTATTATAACAAAAATATCATCATGTTAAAAGAATAAAATTGACCATATGCCTCATAATCTCAATGTTATTATACTTCTCAATATTGATTGTAATTTTCACTCATAATTTATTATAAAATTTAAACGGAACATTTTGGGCAAAAATTTCAGTACACTTATATGTAGGTAGCGTTTTTTATTTTAACATACTAAAGATAATATTTGGCAAATTTTTTTAATTGAAATAACACCCACATGTAGAGTTAAATATTTTGATTGTAACCATTCAAAATTAGTTATAATATATTTAAACTATTTCAACTAAATGAATAAATATTATTTCCCATTCATAAAATATAATTTAAAAAACAGAAATCAAAATTGTTCTATCGTGCACCCAAAAAAATTGATTCATTCTTTGTAAATATATTTTTTCATACTTGGTAGAAATATAAAAAAAAAAATTTGGTATTTTACTGATGGCCCATAAAGATGCTTCAATACAGTTGTAATCTCTAAATATAATACTGCTTAAATTTATTATATTTTAAGTTCTGACAAATTTTATATGATTTGTGTTTTTTTTTGAAAAGACAGGCGGTCTCTTTTCTGTACCAGTTTTACTTAAAATTTCAGAAACAAACACCAACGCATTTTAAATGCATACAATTTATGTGATGGTTATCAATAAATATATATGACTGACCACGCGTGTGCATTCAATCTATTAATTTTATTATTTTAAGCTATAAAAAAGTTTGAAAAGTAAAAAAAAAAACTTAAGTCAAAATCAAAGTGTTCAAACTATTATGTTTAAAATTGGTGTTTCTTATATTAGGGCGTTTTTCACTTCTTAATAATATGATCAAACTTATCTTTATTTGATCATTAAAAAGACATTTAAAGTAGGTTAACATATTTTTGATTCTATGTGAGTTTTCATCAGCAAAATCTAAAAAAAAAATCCATTGAATCTCTTGGATTTTTTTTATCTAAAAGTGAATTTTTAAATTAATTTTTGATAGAAACATAATATTTGATCAAAGGAATTCGAATAATCAAAAGTCACAATTTAAGGAAGTATGTCATAAAACAATTTCTTTATTATGTCATTTAATATTTACTTCTAATCTTTTTAAGCTGTAAATATAAATTATTTTTTCTCTTATTTTATAAGCAACGGAAGAAAGCAATAATGTTCAACATGTGTAAACAGCAGAAAATACAACAAAGCTTGTGAAAAATTATAGATGAGTTAGGAGTGGTAGCTTAATTGTATTTTTACCAGATTATTTTAGTTTTATTTTTTCTCTGATTGTATTAATTAAAAATTGTTGTAATGTTATTATCTACCGTGTAAAGTCTGAAATTTCGTTCAGTAGTGTAAGAAATGCTTTCTAAGCTTGATACTCACAATCAAAGGTTTGCAATTTTATATTATTAAAACAATAAAAATTATATATACTGAGTAAAAAATTTAGTACCTATCAAAAGAGTGGTCAAAAGTAAAATAAATTACAGTAAACCAGACGTATATTTGAAGTAAAGTCATAAAGTATAATAAGCTACGATTACTTTTAAGAATAAATAATTTTAATAAAAACTTTCAACTTCACTTTAGAAATGTAATGTTTTTGTTATATGTGTTGAATGACTATTTTTATATTATAAAAATAATGCAATTTTTAAGTCAGTAACCTCATTTGACACTTATGATTAATGATTAAAATGTCAATTTTATTAACACTAACCATTTGATCTGTACTCTACAGAATATATACTCATTTGATTTGATTGTGTTTACATCAATGTTTTTTATTGAATAAATAAATTGGAAAATGGACAAATAAAATTTGATTATTATTAGTTATGAATAAATTGAATTGATGGGTTTTTTCAATAAACTGTTGTCTAAAAACTTACAATGAACTTATGGGTATTGGCATACATCAAAATAAAATTAATTAATTTGTTAACAAACTATAGAACAACTAAAGAGTTATATTGTAAATTAATTAGATCGATAATAAATCAAATTGTTTTAAATCTCTTGTTATTTGCACAAATTTTATAAAAACTTAATTTGCTTTGATAGTATTTATGTTAACATATTTTATTCTTTTCGCCTACTAGATGAAGTTGATGAATAAAACATTATGAACCACTAATTTTAAACTATTGAAACAAGTTATATTAAACATCAATGGCGCCAACTGAGAATCAAAAGTTTTTTTTGTCATTATTCTATTTTTAATAAGCTTTAAAAAATTAAACAATCCCGACAACAAACGTTAATGTTTCCTTTATTCTTCAAAAAAAAACGTTGATATAATCTAAATGAGGTTTTTATTGCATGATACCTCTGTCAAAGAACATATGAACAATGTTGAATAGCAAGTGATGATAATCCGCAGTTTTTTTCTACCTTTTATTTAGTGGCATCCATCTCATACATTTGTTATGCTAAAATTCTATTCATTCACACAGATATGATATCTTATTGTTTTACCAGATTTTCATGCTTAATATTAAGCAAAAGTAACCATATGTCAATATAATTTTTTTATTGTTAAATTTATATGCGGTTTTAAATTTATCTTATGAAGAAAGTTATGTTTCATATTGACTATTTGAAAATTGTTTCTAAGATTTGCAAGATATTTTACATAGTTTACATGTGTTCATAATAAATTAAAATGAAGTTTTATGATATTAACTAAAATATATTTAAAATGAAAAATTCATCTTTAACATATTATTTAACATATATTGTTAAAATATGACATTAAATTTGTAAATCAAGAATATTCAATTTTTGCACAAAAAAAAACCTCATACAAATAATAATAAAATGGGAAATTCTAACCACTGGGCGGTTTAGAAAAGTGCATTTCGATGGGACTCTTTTCATTGAATATAAGTAAGTTTTAATTTTAATAATTCCGCCATTTTGAAAAATTTTCGCCATTTTGAAAATTTAAAAAAAAATATTTGAAAAAATCGGACATATTGGGTTTTTGACTATTTTGGCTCTGGAGCCTAATTCTTGAGCCAAACTTCTGAGCCCAATTCCTGAGCCTTATCTCAGAGCCATTAAGTTAAAATTCATTTAAGTAAACTTCTCCACCCAAAAAAAAAACAAATTATAAATATGTTTAAAATGTTAACCGTTTTTAAGAGTTTTTCAGGCTTCGGAGGCTCTGGAGCCCAATCCATGAGCCCAATCCATGAGCCCAATCTCAAAAATAATGAGTTATAAATCATCCTTAAGACCTCTTCTGTCTAATAAAGAAAACCCGACCGATGGACCATTCCAGAGTTATGGATGGAACGGACCTACAAAGTGACGGCGGACATACCGTCTGTAATAGTGCATTTCTTCTTACGAAATGGACTAAAAAACACATGAAAAAAATTAGATATTATGAAAAGATCAGACGAATTGGAGACAGGATGGTCTTACATTTCAATGCTGTTTATAAAATGTTTGGTTTATAAGGTTCAGTTACAAATAAAGAGAATTATTTGTGAACCATCTAATGACATGCTATTAGATATAAATGCTTACTACAGGTGTGCCTTTTACTGTAAAGTCATATTATGACACCCACTATTCACCAATATGTTATGTTTCTTTTAAATATAAAGTGGCAAGAATATAGTTCAAAAGAAACTGTTAGAGACGTGACAAATAATTTTATCATGTGAATAATAAATTTCAGGTTGTTTTCTCATCGAGTGTATTTGTTGTTTCATTTTTTAAATATTGCTTAGAACATAAATTCAATCAGATTTCGCTATCGATTAAAGCGCAAAGATTTTTTTTTATTTTTTTGTTTTGATTCTGAAAAAAATGTGAAATGAGTTTTTTTTCACACATAATTTGATGTGTGAATATTATAATTTTATTGATTAAATCTCTTTATTTAATCACGTCTATAATGTATGATTACTATACTTCATTCTAGAGGCGCCGTTCAATGTGTGGGTCTTTTATAAATTAAAATCACGTTCAATTAAAGATCCGTAAAAAATTCACATTTTAGGTGACATATTGTCAAAAACTACTTAAAATTCAAAAATATTTTATTACCTAACATTTTTTTTTTGTATTTAATAAGTGCTTTTAAAAAATATTATGACTTTAAATTAAATTTAAAGTATTCGAGTAAATTTCAATATTAAGTGAAAAATTTATCACCATTTACTTTTATTGCATTGAAAAATATATCGTAGAATAATAGGTTTAAACAGGGTTAATGATAAATTTCAATCAAAACGAATAAAATTGAATTTTAATGTACAAATGTTTGACCAACCTTTTTAACAAGTTAATTTTAATTTGCTTATTATATTAAATCAATGAAAACACCCACAAAAGTCACGCAAAAAAAAATAATTTTACTAATATAAAAAAAAACTGATAAAAAAATATTTGAAGATACTTAATGTTTTTAAATCAGAGGTCAGTTTGGAATGTTAGGCATGTACTTCAAACCTTCAGAAGCTACAGTGGAGCTATTCAATTGTTTCTATGTTTGAATTCATTCATTCTTAATTATTCAATAAAAACTAAGAAGTATAAAATAAATCTTTATGACATTAATTTTGTTAAACAATTCATTATTTATATACTTGTATTTATCATTAATTATTTTAAATTCATATCTCGTGATTTGACATCAGAGTAATAAGTATAATGAAATATATATATATGTATGGTATTTTATTTTTGCAATTTATATTGTTTGCTGAAAATGATCAATAATCAAAAAATTATCTAGACCATATTACATATTACACTAAAACAATGTATATGTTAAATAATATGTTAAAACATGATTTTCACAACATTTACTTTTTAATTTCCTATTCAAGCTGCACTATAAATATTATATACTGAATGATTTGAATATAGTTACAAAGCAAGTTTTATGTTTGTTTTTATGGTTTGCCAACCTCTTGTCCTTCTGTGTCTTTATGGTTATTGTTGATTATCAAATTGAAAGATAATTATCTCATTTACACCTCATTAACACTTGATCTTCATAGTTATATTTGACGTTTGAATTAAACCAAAACAACATAATCGTCTATTACAAAAATAAGATTACTAATACTGTATGTTGATAAAATGTATATTTGTAAAATTTAGGTTGATAAAAATAAATATAAACAAATTACAAAATCGATTGAATAGAAGGCTTGGTTGTTGGCTGTCACATAAATAAATAATCTTGTTAATATAGTTATAAAACCTTGTTAAATATCACACACTGTAAAATTTATTTTTATTAACGTTTTTCTAGGTTTTGTAAACGTGAATGATACACATCAGGCAACAGCTTTAGGTGTAAAATAGTATTGCAATTTTTCACTGAATATTATTTTGATTTCATGACAAAAGATAAAAGTGTCTTACTATTTTTTTATTTGCACATTGATTTATTAATCACGAAACTTTTTGAATTCTTAATTTAATTAAGACAAATTGAAACTTTATAAATAATTCATAAAATACATTTTTTCATTTGTATTGTTATTAATCTACTAACGATATTTCAGAATTAATTTGAATCATCCTGGGAAGTTTTCTCTACAAATTTTCGAACAGAAAATAAAGTTAGTCGAGATGACTTGCGACTGTTTATTTTCTGAATTTTAAATTGACAAATTCAAGCTTTTTTTTGAATAATTTAATTTGAACAAAAATGCAAACAATATATTAAGCCAACCTGACAACAAATTATAAAAAAATAAGTATCTATAAACACTTACTTTACTTAATTGATACTATAATTATCGTAATTGTCGAACAGATTTAAGTATATAACAATCAAAATTTACTATAACCACTATCAATTGGTTAAAATATGCCTGCAATGCAAATAAAAGTTTAATATTTTCTATTCTATATTAATATTCATATTTTAAAAATTATTTGAATTAAAAAAGCTGATAAATTGAAAAAAAGCACTAAATATAACGTTATCGTATTAATAAATATAAATTTAAAAACAAATGTCATCATAATCGTTACCCCATTTTATGGTGTTTAAGTTTTATTTAATATTTTTATTGTTTTAAAAATAAGCAGCTTATTATCACCATTATAATAAAAACGTAGCATTTAGGACTTGATTGGCGCCACCTTATGTTTGTTGTTTAAAGCATATTATACTAAAAAAACTTGTATAACATCATTTTTTTTATTAAAATAGTTACCTACTCTCATTTTTTTTAAAAATCGATTCAAAATTAATCGTCTTAAAAAACGCAACTTTTATGTAAAAACTTAAAAACATTATTTTGGATGTTTATTGCTCTGCATAGTTTTTTGAAAGAAGCAATTAAGACGATTTTGACCCAATCATGATTTTTCTATCGTTTGAATTTTATTTAACAATTGCATAATATTAGAAATTTTGCTTTTGCTTTCCAATTCATTAAGTTGTTATCAGTCATCCACCTTTTTAACTTCATTTAACTTTATTATCAAAAATCATATCTTTTAGAATTGCAAACACAAATAAACATACATCTATTTAAAGCTTGATTAACTCAATTTTTACTGCATTGTATAGATGAAGTCATTAGAATTTATATTAATATAATAATATATTCTTTATTGTCGTGTTTTTTTCTTTTTTAATGTGTGTTACATTGATTTGACTATTTAATGCTTTACCAAGAGGGGCTTTGAGCAAGTTTTTTGGGAGTTAATTTGTTAATTACAGTCTTGATTATTATTGTTTTAAATTTTTAAGAGGAAAATCTCTTCAAAAACCTCTACTGTCTAGAATATATATTAAATCCATGTGAATTAACTAATTTTAAATATTTTTTTTATTTATTGTTTATTTTTAGAATGTCAATTTGGAAAATCATTTAAGGAAATTGGATCAACATGGTTTGCTGATTTGGGACCCCCTTTTGGTGTGATGTATTGTATTCGATGTGAATGTGTAGCGGTAAGTTTATCATTTTGTACTTATTGAAATAAATAAAATCAGGTAAAATAAATAAAAATAAATTATTAATAAAATTTTAATAACCTATTGAGATAAATCAATTTTAAATCTTAAAGTTAATTCAATTGTCAAAATTATTTAGAACTCTAATAATAATGTTAATTCAACTGAATGAATAATAAATAAAGACATTGATTTTGACGGCATATAGTACCAGTAACATAAAAAAAAACTTAAAATAATTTTGAACTTCGAATATGAAATTAAAGTTTCGTTTCAAATGAAATTTTGGTTTCACTTATATATTTATATGATAATAAGAAAAATTGATCTGATAAGATAAGATTCTTCTGAATATATCGTGATCACATGAAAAGTATGTCTACATTGGTTGTTCTTTTGGAATTTAAACAAATGTTTTATAGATATATTTTATCTTTAAAAAAAGATTATTGTTAGATACTAGAGAGGCGTCTATTATACGAATGATTATTGTTTGTTAGATGTGTCGTTAATAGGAGATGTCAGATAAATATATTACAAAAGACTCAAACGATAATGTTTTAAAGTATATAACTATATCAAATTAAATGTAACAGATTTCATAGTAACTCACGTTTAGCAAAAAAATCAAAGAAAACTTTTCATTATATTTTGATATATGCTATTCTTATTTATTTTTTAGGACCTACAGACAAATTTCTTGATCTAACATTCAATATTTATCATAAATAAATGACTTAATATGATTGATATTCTTTTCATGAATTGATTATTTTTTATTTGTCTAGTTAATAACGTAAACTTTCTTTTTAATATCAATATATAATTTATAAGCGTGTCAGAAATATTTCGAATCCAACATTTGTTAAGTTGAAAATATTCGTTTTTAACTATGTCATAACTTCTTATTTTCGAATAAATTCTTAATACTTTAATGGAAGCTTAAAATTTTGACGAGACACTAGTGAATTATTATTTTGTTTTAAAAGAAATAATAATTCAAAATAACAAAAGCGTAAATCACTCCGATAACATCTTCTATAACTTTAAGACAATTGTTTTGTGTATTAATTAAATATTTTAATGTAGTTAAAGAGAGAAAAGTATGAGATGATGATGTTATTTTTGGAATATGACGGACGAAAAACATATGTGAAAAATTTTAAAAAGGCAATAAACTAATAAAATGAATTACAATCAATCAACGTTTTTTTTTGCTTTATATTGTTTTTTGTTTGCACAACAGAAACAATGTTTTATTTATTCAATTAGTTTTGGGACGAGTCAGAGGTTAATATTAGCTTGTTTAGATATTTAAAAAGTCAAATATACTTTTCGTAAAGGCATAAATTGTTAGAGTAAAAAAAAATAAAATTAATTTACATAGAATTTATTTTCAAAAATGTCCAGAATAATTAATGAATAATGGTAATGTAAATATTTATCGAAGCTTGTCGAATCAACACCTAGGCATAATTAACCATCTTCAATGTTTCTACTTTAAGAGTATATTATTTTTTATGCATTTGAATAGCACAATGACATATTTACATTAAATATTTCTTATTCACTTAATCTGACACACTTAGTCAACCAGCAAAAGCTAATTATAAACATTTATATTACAAATCAATATCACTTTTAATGTTTATTTTATTATTCTAATTACTTAGAATATCGTCTTCAGGCGATGAAAAGTGTAAATTTAGTAGATTAATAGTTTCATAAATCAAGATTTTATTTTAGATTTTTTTTTAATTTCAGATACAAAAGAAGCGTAGAATTGTAGCTCGAGTTCAATGTAAAAACATCAAAAATGAATGTCCAAAACCAACATGTGATGAACCAGTTTTATTACCCGGGAGATGTTGCAAAACTTGTCCAGGAGATCATACTAGTAAGTTGTATATAAAATAATTAACTGAGAATAGACAATCATAACTTAAAAAAAAAAAAATTACAAAAAGGAATCTATTAAGAAAGTAAGCAATATTTCAATTAATTCACACAAAAAAACAAAAATATGTCTATGTTTGGCATGTAGAAGCTTCATTAAAAGAAAAAAAGTAAACAGCTTGCATTCACATCGTCGATGTTTTCCTGAATCTCCTGACAAAAGTAATTGATTGTTGTTTTCCCAAATATGGATTACTGATCAGTCTTGAAGTAAAAACAGCAACAAATAACTTCTGAAAGATTGAATAAAGAAACCAAACTAAACATAACTTGAATAGTTGAGAACATTGTCCTTAAAATATTCATAGTTTTTTAATGCTTTCAAGTATCATGCATCCCGACTTAATTTAGAAGTACGTCTTTTATTTATTTCAATATTATTTCATATAATTACTTTACTATAAATAATTTTTTAATTTTTCTGTGTAAATGGTTGTTTTGTTTTATTTATTTCATATAAAAGATTTATGATTTACATTTACAATATGATATTAATTTTATTGATTGTTGACAGCTTTTATAAATACGTAAAAACTTCTATTGTTCTAAGTGTTCAATCTTGATGATTTTACATGATGAAATATTTAATTTTAAACAATCATAAATTGTCTTCATCTAAAAAAATATTTGGTTATAGGTAACCAAAAAAACGAATATATGCGATGAATAGTTCAAATAAATTATCATAAAAAAAAAAAACAAAATAATATTTTATCAAGATTATTTTGACATAGCGAAAATTATCACATTAGTATGTTTGAGTTATTTGAATATTTTATTTTCTACTACGGTGCCTGTTAAAACATAAAATTATTGTAATAATTTTTTTCATGAACATATGTATAAGTCATGCGTTATATTGGTATACTTGGATTAAAAAATATTTTGAGATTTATCTTAATTTTTAAAAACTGAAATTCGTTTTTCATCGTGTATATAAGAACATTATCAATAGTCGATTCCATTTAAATTAAACTAAAATTTACATTATTACAAGACTGGTACACAACGTTATTTATTTAATAATTTAATAATCAGAAAAAGGATAAACATAGTTCAAAGACTTGTTATAACTCTCAGTTTGAAGATTTAAAGTAAAATTTGAAATGAAATAATAAATAAAAAAGAGAAATTTATATTATTATCTAATAAATGTGTATAACATGTGTAAGCTGTTTCATGAACGATGGTCCGGTAACTATCAGAAATTGGCAAAGTTCCAACATATATTACATTTTCCAAATAGACGCGTGAGAAAAATGACTGCCAACAAATAAGTGATTGTCATCAGTTTGTTTTTTCTAGTATTTAATTTTTTCGGTGTTATTCATAAATGTCCATTCTCAATATGATGAAGGTTATCAGTCATACAAAAACTTTTTGTAGAGATTTAGTAATATAATAAAATATTTGAAAAAGTTTAAATTAAAAATTCCCTTTGGATCAAACAAATCATGAACTAAATATGTAAACTTTAAATTTATTTTTTAACTTTAATAACAAATATAAATGATCTAGTGATCTGAAGTTATAGTTTCAATTATATTACCAACAATATGTATACCTCACAGTTGTATGAAAACACTGAAATATATGTTTAATTTAACGATCAGAAATGAAATCTGAAACGAATTCAGTTGACCAATATTTATTTTGATTGCTGTTTAGCACGTTCCAGTAACACCATCAATTATTCTTCATTGTACGTTTTTATTCTTTTTCCTCCTTTTTGATGTATTCGTAAATATAAATATGTTTTTCAAATCTTGATAATATATATAAAAGTTTGAGCCAGCAAGCAAACGAATAGTGAACACAGTATATTAATGTACACAATATAATGGTATGTCGGGATTATTTTTTTTTATTTTGAAGCGTATTGTTTTGGATTGGAAAAAATGATAATTTTTCGAAGGAATTTCAAATTGATCAGATAGAAATATTAACAATACATCATATTTTTTTGAAAAATATAACGACAATCGATCTGTTTATTTTCTAATGACACAATTATATTATAATAATCATATGAGAAAAACTTGTTTAGTTTTATCAAAAGTAAAAAAAAAAAAGATTTCTCACAAATTCTTCAATGAAATTTGTATATTGAAATCAAATGCACAAAACATATAGATTGCATTCCCATGCATTATTTATCATGATGAATATTATCTTTATAATCGTATTGTCTTGAACAAAGTATGAAAATACTCAATTATTTATCAACATCTGCAAACATTGAAATTTCTTTTGAAAAAAATAAACCATGTTGTCAAAATTTACACATTTTTCTTTATTTATAGGTCCTGATATGGCTTTAGACATCCCCCAAACAAGTGCAATAGAAGAAGAAGAGCGGAACATGAAACGTAAATATTTTTATTTTATTTTTACTTTTCGTTTTACAATACTTTTCGTTTATAGATTTCGCCGCTCTCTTAACTGGTCGCACATCACAAATATTAAAAAAGGATGACTCTAAATTTGATATTAAGTACTCAACAAATAATCCTCAAAATATCGTTGCTACTGGCCGTTTTACTTTCCATAAAAAAAATCTTTATTACTCTTTTTACATATCAGAAAAAGCAACTCGACCAAAGGCAATACAATTTATGGATCATATGGGAACAGTACTTGAGGAACACAACGTAGATATACCATCCAATGGTCCCTTCAGTATTTATCAGAATACAACAAGTAAGGTTTGTGGTGTGTGGAGACGTGTTCCTCGTGATTATCGTCGAATTTTACGAGATGACCAAATGAGCGTTGTTCTATTGTGGGGTGGAAAATTTCAAGCAGAATTAGCATTAGCTGGGCAAATCGGTAAATATTCTGCACTAAGTACTGAGCTTTTCAGTTCAGTATTAGAACCTGCGCAAGGAACAAATCCTGAACAAATGTCTGGTGCCGGCGGCACCGCTATTGTCTCAACTAGTAGTGGAGCTACTTCGTCAATACATTTAACATTAGTTGTAAATGGAATATTTAGTCCAGATGAAATTCTTGATGTGCCTTTAAGAGTACTTGTTGAAGCAACAGAAAAAGGTCAAACGATTATTGAAGAAATTGTACGAGTAAAAAAACCATTACATGATATTAATGTTATCGAAGTGTCATCACCTGTATCGACTTACGACTTACGAATGTTGATGAGAGGAAAATTGACTATAACAGTAGAGTCAAAAAAGAATCCACAGGCATTAAGAATACAAGGACCGGTAGTAACTAGAGTTACATGTGAACTATTCCAGACGTTGTTATCATCCCACAAATCAGATACTAATTCAAAAAGCAATGGACTTGCATGGTTATATTTGAATAAAGACGGTTCACTTATTTATAATATTCAAACAAATAGTCTTAATATGAATGAAAGTCCTGTATTGACCATTATCGATGACAGTGCAAAACGTAAGACCGAATTGGAAGATTTAACTCCATCTCTAATCAAAGATAATGCAAATGGACACTTAGATAGATTAGGCCCACGTGTTTTAGAGCCTCTTTATTCTGGTGATTTGGCTATTAACATTGCTACACAACACGAACCGACATTAATAAGAGGACGTTTGGTCTCAAGATTTGTTGCTGATGCTCGTGATTTTTCTTTGCCTATTCTATTGAAGCGAGTTAACCCTTCTGTTCCTAATAACATGGTCGGTATGGCATGGATTTCTGTCGATAACTTGTGCCATTTGCATTATGAAATAACGTTGACTGGTACTCCAAGTCATTTTCAACCATTACAATTGTATATAGAAGAGATACCGATCGAAGCTCCTGGAGCACCCGTGAGTCGAAGATTACTGGAAGAATTCAGTGGCAACTATTTGGAAGGTTTTAACGCAACGTTACCTTATACAGAATTAGCAAAATTAGAAACGAGTGTATGCTACATTGAAATTCGATCGAAGGATAAAAACGAACCATTGTTGAAAGCAACACTGAAACCTACAAAAGTACCAAGCAAATGTTTACCAGGGCAAACAATCAATGAAATACCTCGTGTTTTTTATACTAATGAAATGGAACACAACGACAATAATTTACCAACGATAGAAGCAAAATGCTATCATTCAGGTAGATTTTATGACGAAGGTGAACAATGGAACAGTGCTTTAGAACAATGTACCGTTTGTTCTTGTGCTCACGGCAATGCAAAATGTGAACCAATCAAATGTCCGCCCTTAAAATGTAGAAAAGAGGATATAAGACATCGACAAGGTGATTGTTGTCCAGTTTGTATGCGTAAGTTAATATAAATTATTGAATTTAAGTTTATTTATGAGACGTTAACTAAATCAATTCCAGCACAAAAACACTATCATGAAACTAATACATCGGTGTCAAGAGGTTGTAGATTAGGAGATCAATTTCACACTGCAGGCTCATCATGGCATCCATATCTACCACCGAACGGATATGATACGTGCACTGTTTGCACCTGTGACATCTTGACACTTGAAATAAGATGTCCACGCACACAATGTAAACCGCTAAATTGTTCGGAAAAAGTCGCTTATCGGCCAGATAAAAAAGCTTGTTGCAAAGTTTGTCCTCAGGTAAATTAAAACTCTAGTTTAAAAATCATAGATACAATAAAAATTTTGATATTTTAGGTTAAACATAATTCTGCGACTCAAGAACTTAAAGATCAAGGCAGTGTTATAGGAACTATTTCATCACCAGAAATTATAATGAAAAATGGGGGATGTAAGAGTCCCATGGGTGTTCATAGAAATGGAGATGAATGGCATCCAGTTATTGCTACCTTTGGGGAACAAAAATGTGTCAAATGCACATGTAAAGTGAGTATTATTTTTCCTATAATATCTTACTTTCTTAAAATTAATGTATTATATTAATAAAATATGAATGCAACAATTAACATTTGAGAACAGGTGTTTTATCGCGTAAGTGGTTAAAATTAAACAAAAATACTGAGGTGTGACTTCGCATATTAAAATGTATTTTCAATTAACAAAAAAAAAAATAAACTGAAAACATTTTATTATTTATTATTATTATTTGAAGATGTTCCGCGTACCATGAGTTTCAATTTAAAATTGAAAAGTTTTGATGTTTCATTGAAAATTTAAAATAGAACGTTCATCTTTCAAACACTAACACAGAAAAAAATGTTTGGTTGTTAAAAAAAATAATAAACATACAAATATTTTGCACACCCATTATTTTTACGTCAAAGGCATAAAATTTATATATTTTTTCAAAATCTTGCTCAATAGGCGGAGTTAATATTTGTTTCTTGTTTTTTTCATTTTATTTTAGGATGGACATATGACATGCAATAGACTAAAGTGTGCGAGACAAGCTTGTCGATCAGCAAGAAATAAGGGGACACTTGCCAATCAACACACTAATAAAATTGATGATGAGTGCTGTCAGTGTAATCGTCAACGAAGACACCATCAAAATCATAAGAGAAGGCATCAACAACAGCAGCAGCAACAACCTAATTATCAAAGAAGTTAAACTTAGATTTGATTACTTTTTTTGTTTCATCAGGTTTATTTTTTCACACGCCACTTATATCCAGTTAATTATACCTCAATCCATGATGTTTTTCATTGAATCATTAGCCATTTATATTTATCTTGCAATAATGTATTAATAATAAGTTTTTTTTACAAAATCTAACTTTTTATTTATTCATAACTACATGCAAATATTTTTTACAAACATAAATATATTTAATATTAAAATTAAAGATAAGAAATTGTTATTTTTTATTAAAAACTTGCATTCAAATTTTACATTAAACATCATTCACTTTTGTTTTCTTTTAGTCTTTTTTTATTATGATAACATTAATTAAAATTTAGTTTTCAATCAAACAATGTATTTTAAAAATAGCAATAAATCATCAGCTGATGTTGTACTGATTAATTTCTTATTTTTGAAGAAATATTAAATTAGTGCATACTTAAATTTAAGCACACAAAATTTGTTTGAATATTTATAAATATGAAACTGGGAGATAACCACCAATTTACCAATATTTTAAGAATTAAAAGAAAAGCTTTCACGAGCTGCAAAAAAGAAGTTGGACCACTATAAAACATGTAATTTTAAGCAACACGAATAAAAAAAAATTAGAAATTAGAAAACAAGTTACTTTAAATTATTATTATTATTATAAAGTGTCTTGCATGATTATAAAACAGTCATTTAATTATTGTTATTTCAAACTATTTAATTATAAATAAATACACTTTTTGAAAAGCAATATGTAAAATAAAAAACCATGGAGGATGAACTAAATATAAAAGTTTAATATATTATTTAGTGATTATTAATACTATCAGTCACATTATTATACATTAAGTACATAAATAAAGGAAACTTTTAATACGCTATGCCTAAATATATCGATTAAGTGAATTATATTATTTTTAATTGTATTATTTATAAGATTGTTAAGTAAATAAAAGTAGGAAGTATAAAAGATAAGATATTATGAAAGATGCTCTATTTAAAAAAAAAACATGAGCAAAACAAAATATTCTTAAAACACTTTAAAAAAAATTAAATAAAAATAAAGAAAATTCTAAATAATTTTTAGAATATGAGGAGCAAAACCATAGATTGTTTCTTTATTTTTTGTTGAAAATTAATGAAAATGAATTCAACGTGAAAAGGTTTGATATTTTTTTCCGCAAAAACCTTCTACATAAAATATTACAAAAAAAAATTATTTTAAAATATATTAAAATATTATTATTATATTATTAAAATATTACATAGAACCCTACACTCTCTTTCTCTAAAACTAGTTAAAAATCCATCTGAATTCAACGGTTATTTTAATAAAAATTATTTTGAATTATACATACATTCAGCAGATAGTATGTGTACTCTGTTATTGTATACAAAATGATTGAAATTGAAATTGAAAATGTAAAAATGTTTTCGTCAATGAAAATTTATATGATGACAAAATTCTTTACAAAAATTATATGTATTTTAAAAATTAGCTGATTAATGAATTATAATTATACAAGTTTAATAAAAAAATATAGAACGTTTAATTGTCTTCAACCATTCATGCTTCATTTTCAACTCGTTTCAGAACAATGTTTACTTCGCTGTTTGTCTGTAATATGTTTTTTCATTTTTACATTTTTACTCTCATCGTCTCATATTAGTTTGCATTCTGTAAAATAATCTGTGTTTATTAAACTATTTTATTTATTTATTGTTATTATGTACAACTTTGATTAAATCTAACTAACGTGTAAATGGTTATACTCGTAATAGGTTTAAAAACTGTGTGATTTAATTTATAAAAGTACAATTATTATAATGAAAACAAAAAAGTTTTTGAATGAATAAAATTTAATGATGATATCAAAATAATAGGACAATATCTATAATTGGTATGCGATTGTTGTTTACTAATTTTTGATAAATTCTTTAAATTAAAAGTTTATTAACAATACTTAAAAGTATATTCTACAATTTTTTCAAATTCTATCTAGGGGTTTAAACGTAAAGTCCAAATAAAAAATTATTGCTAGAATACTTTAAAATAATTGCCTGCATAAATAAGATGTGTTAAGAAAATATAATCATAATTTATGATGGATTATTGTATTTGTTTCCGCAATTTATAACATTTCATTATTTTGAGAATAGTTTAGTGTTTATCTTCTCATTTTTGACTAGGAAAATTCATTTGTATTTTTTTTCAATCGCACGACTTAGGTCTGTATTTAGAAATAAAAAAAAATATTATCCAAAAAACATGCGAAACATTAAATAAATGTATTAAAATGTATATAACTGAACAAATTTCTTATCAGTTTTTGTTAAAAGACTAAATTTTTTTTATCAATCTTACCATTTTGTATTCATTTCTGAGCATATTTAAGTCATATGAACTATTTTCAATGCATTGTTTTATTTTTATGACATTTTTTTATTAAACTTTATTGTTAATAATGGAGGAATTATCACGATAAAAAAAATCAATTGTTTCCTGATTTAATGTGTTTCATGTTCTATTATTTGACTAATATAACTTTTTTTTTATTTTAGAGCTTTTATCCATGGAATAGTTAGCCTGGACAATAGTATTATCAGGCTGTTCAAATATCAACATCATCACAGTTTAGGTTGACAGCAAAAGTAGTAAAACAATAAAAATGCAACCAGAATTTCAGTTTGAATCTCAATCTTTATTAGATAACGTCAATATTTTTTTGTAATTAATATCAAAGTAATTAATATTTAATATTGGGATATTAAATTAAAATAAATTATGACATATTCACGCAACATCAATATTTGAACCAAAGTATTGTAAATTAAGAGAAATATGGGTCCAAAAATCATCGACTATGGTGAGTGTATTATTTTTTGTAACTGATATTTCAATATCCATGGTTGAACATAGTGAGATGAAATTAATTCAATATTGTAAATTATCGAAAATTTGTAATAAATTAAGTCAATCAGTCATGCGTTTAGATTGTGAATCAATTTTCTATTACGTACAAAAAAATATATATGAAAATTAGTTTTAAAAAATTAAATTAATTAAAAACTAAAAATTTACATATAACATGATACTATTATCCAAGACAAAAGAACAACGAATATACAATACTGACCCACATTATAAATACTCACTAATGTTTTGAACGAATTTATTAAAATATGTATACATGCATATAAACACATTCAAAAAACACAAATCTCAAATAACAAATCATATGATACTCTTGATTTTTATTTTAATCATTCTTTTGTTCGATGCACATATCCAGAATAGATGTCATTTATTTTGTTTTAAGTGAAAGTAAATATTTATTTTTTTCTATTATTCTAATGACTCTTAATAAAAATTGTACAATTTTAGAAAAAAACATATAATTATATTTTACTATATTTATATATATTATATATATATATATATATATATATTTTCACTTTAGGTACCCCCCGGCAACCAGTTAATAGACGATTTATTGTCACACTTGCTTTGGGAATTGCTGTTGGGTTTTCATTAGCTCTATTAGTTATTTCACCTCCATCCCGATTAGTATGGATACCAGATACACATGCAGGTCATGGAGGTCCTTCAGATCCACATTCTAGTCAAGATTTAGAAAATGCAGTAGGACCTGAAACAGATGTTGGAACACATAATGGGCATGAAGAAGCACATTTGCATGAAAATATAACACTTCAAAAACAACTATTTGATGAAGTAAAAGTTCTCTGTTGGATTATGACTAATCCAAAAAATCACATAACTAAAGCCAAACATGTACTAAATACGTGGGGTAAAAGATGTAACAAATTGCTCATTATGAGCAGCCAGTACGATGATCAACTTGAAGTAGTAGCGTTACCAGTACAAGAGGGCCGGAATAATTTATGGGCTAAAACTAAAGAAGCATTTAAATATATTTATCAACATCATCTAGATGAAGCGGATTGGTTTCTAAAAGCGGATGATGATACGTAAGCGTAAATGATATTATTTAATTTATGTATTAGAATCATTATCCCCCTTTACAGTTATGTAGTAGTGGAAAATCTTCGTCATATGCTCTATCCATATCAACCAAGTTATCCAATATATTTTGGGTGTCGGTTCAAACCATACGTTGACCAAGGATATATGTCAGGAGGAGCAGGTTATGTTTTGAGTAAAGAAGCCGTAATTAGATTAGTTGAACAAGGTATCCCAGACAAATCAAAATGTAGACAGGATGCTGGTGGTGCCGAAGATGTTGAAATTGGAAAATGCTTGTCAAAAGTCCATGTGAAAGCTGGTGATAGTCGTGATACTGAAGGTAGGGGGAGATTTTTTCCTTTTATACCCGAGCATCATTTGATTCCAGGTAATTTACTTTCCAGTATTTATTCTTATTTTAACATTAATTATTTATTTCGATTTAGGTCACACAAGCAAAGACTCATGGTACTGGAAGTATATTTATTATGATGCCAAAGAAGGTATCGAATGTTGCTCAGATAATGCAGTGTCTTTTCATTATGTTTCTCCAAACCTTATGTACGTTCTTGACTATTTAGTTTATCATTTAAGGCCATATGGAATTGTTCCAAATCCTCAACCTCTACCAGAAAAGTTTACGATAGCAGAAATGCAACAAAAGTTTGAAAAGAGTGAAATCAAGTCTGTAGATGACGATGAACAATCAAAACCAAAAAACTAAATTAAGAAGAACTTGAGTTCTTTAAAAAATAAGAAGTAAAATTAAAATTTTAAATAAGGTAAACAATAATAACTGATGATTTAAAACATACAAAAACCAAAGAATAGAATAAGATAAAAAAAACATTATAGATATACTTAGTTATTCTATGAAAATTAAAACAAAAAATACTTCATCCAATAAAAGAATAACCATATTTTTAAGTATAATGTTGATATCGTTTAATATTTCATAAGTATATAGATTATGGCCATATTACATTTTATAAAAAATTACTTTGATTTGCGTGTGATTTAATTACGAATAAAAACTAATTTAATGATAAAATAAGCATAATATACACATATATACAAGTTAACAATTTTGTGTTAAGTTAACATTGTTTCCTTATTATTTATCATTAGAACAATTATAAGAAGATTTTAGTTCCTAGATTAAAATTTTCTCGATTTCCTTTCTAAAATGTAATATTCAATAAAATTAAAGACAAAAGTTATAAAATGAAAAAAAATAATGCTCGAATAAATCTAAGAAAAAATGTTTGTACAATTGTGTTTGTCAAAAATTCCATTGCATAAACAACTGCCTTGTGTAATTTTCTTGAAAACAATGCATAATCTCACTTTATTTGGACTTCAACTTTAAGGGTCATTTTATAAGTACAAGCTATAGAACGAGATCCAAGAATTAAATATTGTTCCATTTATTTTAACATTATATGAATTATAACAATGATAAAAAATTAATTTTAAGAGAATGTGTTATTTTATCATATTAAAAAAGACCTTTTTTTCGTATATTGCTATATTGAATTAAATTTTATATCTATTATATTTTGAATATAAATTAAATACTTAATTCAGTAATATAGTACATAATTTAGTTCTTCTAATTCTCACTTCGTAAAATTCAGTGTTTCTTGTTTAAAAAAAAAACTACTTGTGACATACTGTTCAGTTTGATTTCGATTCGGGTATTATTAAGATGTCTTCCTTATTCGTTGTAAAGTAAATAAACAAAAATAATATTAATTTATGAAAATGGATTTGGAAATCACGCGAAACGTTAATCATTTTATTAATGAGAGTGATATTTCGATATTGAGAGGAGAATTTAATGACACAAAACTAGAGGATGTTCAAATATTATTTATTGTTGTCCAAATATTTGTCGGATCAATTACAGTTGTTGGAAGTATCGTGGTACTTGCATTATATTCTCGCATATCAAACCGGTCTGGTATGTATTCTCGTAAATATTTCATCGCGTTAGCTATTGCTGATTTACAAGAAGGCTTAATTACATCTTCTCTTGCAATATTTGTATCATTCGGGGTAAAAACAAACGATCCTTATTGCCTGGAATCAATTGCAATTGCATTACACACAATTTTTGTAACATTATTTTTAATGGTTGGAATGTCAATTGATCGATATTTTGCTATTATTCATCCATTGCGCTACAAAAGTCTAATGACGAATTCAATTACTGTGGGTAGTATTGTTGTAAGTTGGATTGGAGGAATTTTTATTGGATTTTGTATTTATTACACCGGAGAATATTCACAAAATCCCGACACTTTATGTTTTGTCTATACAGAAAGAACAAGTCTTACATTCAGCATCACTTGTATATTTGTTGTTATTATACCGTGTTTGCTAGCCTTCTTATATATTTATGTACAAGTGTATAAAGTAATTTTAAATGCGGTGAGTATTATCATTTTATATCGTTAACAAGTTCTTATGAATTATGTATTAAAGACGTAATCGATGTGTACAAAAGACCAAAGATGACAAGATATAAATTAATAAGAATTACTTTTGTTGTTTTTTTTTTTAAATTACAGATGAGCTCTATTGCCTCACATACAGACAAATTTAAAGAATTGGGTAAAATTGTGATACGAAGAAACACAAAAAATGATATGATTCAAGTTTTTGGAGGTGCTGGACAAAAAGTTCCAGATGTACGATCAACACTCATTCTTTTCATCACGATTTTACTTTTTTTATTGACATGGATACCTGGAATAGTGCTTCTTATCATGTTTCAGCTTTTTCCTGGTAGTACTTCTTTAAATGGAACTTTAGTTGCTTATGTGTTATGTCAATTGAATTCTATGGTGAATCCATTTTTATATGCTAGAAATATTAAAAATGCCGGGAATATCATAAAAAAAATGTTTAAAGAACTTGTTTGTTTAGGAGAAAAAAAAGTAACAAACATATCGTTTTCAAAATAGAATTTCAATAAATAATGTGTTAATATTAAGCTACCAGGCGTGCCCTCCTAATTATAACAATAAAATTTTAATATATAATTTAGGTTAAAAGTGAAGAATATAAAAAAAGATCTCATCTAATAAATGTTAAATATATATTTGGAATTTAAATTCTCATTCACATTCTATATGACTACGAAAAATAAGAAATAAACAAATAATCGAATTGATTTTCTGAAGTTAATCCTTATTAAACGAATATTTTTTGACTATATCGTCTTGTCTATCTAACTCAAACAATATAGTAAATATATTCATAATCATTGTTGTATGAATTATATTATTCATCGCTTTTCATTTCCTACCTTTGTTTTTTTTTATTCGTTATCAAATCTGTCCTATAAATCATTTATTGGTCATATTATTCAACCTTACTCTACAATTTTCTCAGTTACCATGAGAGACTTCTCTGACACAGAACGTTCAACTTTTGTTGTACTAAATACTGTAATATTAGTCATAACTGTAATTGCAAATATATTTGTGCTAATTTTATTCTACCAAGAACAAAAAACACTTCGAAAAACTCATGCTTTTGTTATATCACTTAGTATTGGTGACCTATTTCAAGGATCAATAGGTATTCCACTGACGATTGCAATTTGCTATTCGGCATCATTAGGAAGTAATGAATGTGTCATAATTTGTGCAATAAGACTATCAATTTGTTTCACGTCATTATTCAATACAGTTGCTGCATCATTAGATCGATTTTGGGCTGTGGTTCATCCAATCCACTATCATACAAAAGTATCAGCTCGAATTATTAGTATAAGTATATTTTGCTGTTGGATGTTCGCATGGGCAATTGGCTGTCTGTGTTTCATATTTGCTATCGATACACCACACCCTGAAAAAAGTTGTTTCGAAATTAAAAGTAGATTCCATGATGGTTATTTAACATTCATTGTGTTAGTCGCGATACCATTATGTGCCCTTATTATGGTTTTAATATACATAATAATATATTGGCGATGGAATAAAAGGGTATGCCTCTTAAAATAATTTTAGTTCTTTAACTAATATTCATATTTAATAGATCAAGCCATCAATGGATAATATTCCGTTAAAACGAATCCTTAAACTTATTTTTTTTGGAAAAAGCTCTCAAACAATTAACACTTCAAAAGGACAAGTTATTGAAAAAAGAAAAATTCGAGAGATACGAACAACGCTTTTGATGTTTTCAACTGTTTTTCTATTTGTTACTTGTTGGGTTCCATGGCCAATCGTATTAAATCTAATTCGCAGATTTCGTCCTGATATAAATTACACACACTCTGCAATGATTTGCTATACTTTTGTTTCATTAAATTCCATGATAAACCCATTCTTGTATGTTTTTCACATAGAGAAATGGAGAGATTCGTTAAAAAATATGCTAAATTTTATGTGTGGAGCTGTTTCGGAAGAAAAACTTACAAGCAATTTGAATCAAACTTGCCAACATGACTTTTAGAAAATAAATAATTAAATGGAGAGCATTTGTTCACTCTTATATATTAGTAATAGTAAAATATTGGTAAAAAAAATATATTTAAAATTATTAGTAGTTTATATTATCTAGCAAACGTAATTCGTGTATATTGAACATGATGTTTATATAAGCATACCATATGCCCTATTTTATGCGGGACAATCCCGATTTTTCATGTCAAATCACTAATTTTTACTAATTTTTTAATTTTATTTAATTTTTCATCGGTGTCATCGGCATTTTTTATTAATAAGATTTGATTTTATATGAACATTGTGTTATGATTCAATAAATAAAAAAAAAAATGTTCAACTTAAAGAATTATTAATAAAAACAACATCAACGCTAAACTAAAACAAGATAATGATCCATATAAAATGTTTGAATCGTAACGATACAATTATAAGAGGATTAAAAAGCTAGATAAAGGTGGTGACTACTTGGAACAAGATAAAGCTCTAAATGGTTAATGAACGACCAGACAAATCTGTTCCCTAGTTCCTAATTATAAATCAACTGATTATATGATCTTATTTTAAGCAGTCACCTGTTTTATAGATTTATTATTGATAAAATAAAAAATTGAATTCTTGCTTTTTTAACTACAAAACTTTAATAGCTTATAACAAATGTTTTATGTAACCATTATTGGCAACTTCAAGTTTACAGAAAAAGATAGAAAGGGCCTACTTTACTGCATGTAACATTTTTATTTATGATTTATGGTTTTTTTATTATAATGATTTTTGTTTTTAAATGACTTGATAAGATTGCCATAATATAGATAAATTTATTTTTTTTTTTTATTTTTACTTTGCATTGCACTAAAACAAAAAGAGAAAACAAATTCATTGACCAGTCATTATTAATTGATAAGTGATGAAAAGCAGAGAAAAAAGAATTGTGTATTTTCAAAGTGAGTATAGAATTTTTGAATAAGTACATTTGTTCAAGTTAAACCGACAACTCATCAGTTTTTTTTTCGATTAGACAGCCAATACATGGAAAATTAATATACATTGGCTTTGAAAATACAAAATTCATTTCTCTCAAAAAATTAACATAGTATAAATATTTGTTTTTTTTTCGAAAATATCACTCGAGGGACTATGTCTCTCAATGAATGAAATAATATAAGAGTGTAAAAAGTCAGTTGACTTTAGAAAGTAATTGGTTTCAGTCACAGTATTACAAGAATACTTAAATTTTTTAATACTATTGAAGTTATTAGATTTACGTTATTTGTTTTCAAATTTTATTATAAATTCAATAAAATTTTGAATGTTTATTATTTTTCTGGGAATTTTTTAATGACTTATCATAAGGGAATTTCTTTCACGCGCGTCATCATATAATTACATTTTTTTTCTTAAATTTCTTACAACTTTAGTTTCACCTTCCCATTCTTTTATTAATTAATGAAATGAAAATTAATAAAAATTTCGTACAAATAAGTAAATCATAATCCAGGTGATATTCATAAAGTGCAGCAAATATTTTACATAATATGGAAGTGGTATCGCTTATCTTCACTATATTAAATTCAATAATTCTTATTACAACGGTAATAGAATGTATTTTTGTACTTATACTCTTCCGCCAGCATCGACTTAATAGAAAAATCTCACATAATTTTGTCATTTCTTTATGTGTTGCTGATTTAATTAATACTACTTTTGGATGTGGAGTATTAATCCATATGGGCTTTGGACTCAAGTTAATTGATAAGTCGTGTCATTATGAAGTGAGTTTACTCTCTTCATCTCACACAATATCACTTGTTTGTACGGTTGTGACAAGTTTGGATCGTTATTTTGCTATAGCCCATCCAATGGAATATCAATCTAAGATGACTAGTAAATTATCATATGGTAATCCATTGTGCCTCTCTCAAAATAAATATTTTATATTTCTTTATAATAATTGTAGTTTTAATCACTATGGGATGGCTAATTGGATCAGCAATTGGTTTCTCAACTTTATTATTTCCACAAGAAGTTTCTAAATTGAGACCTGTTGTTCTTCAGCGCCTTAATACGACATCTTGCATATTAGTAGCTAATGTTATCAAACCAGAATATTTGGCTTGTATTTCATTTGGTTTTGTATTGCCATGCATTTTAGTAACAATCATTGTGTATGCGCTGATTTACAGAGCAATAGTTAACGTTGTAAGAAATTAATTACATTTTCCTATAAATTTTAGTATACATAATAATTTTTTCAGTTCAATTCTTCAACAATCAAGAGTTCAAAAAGGTCATTTTTAGTTTGGTTAAAAATGCAAAGAGAAATGGAAGAATCTGGTGATATACGTTTTTCAGAAATGTTAAAAATCCGAGAAGTCAGAGCAACTATTATTATTTTCTTAACTGTAATTATTTTCTTGCTTTGTTGGTTACCAGTAGTTTTAATTTTAGTGGTACACAAAATCAAACCAATAATTGGATCGTTAGATGAAATATTTTTGGTATTTACGTTACTTAAAATCTATTCCATGATAAATCCAGTTGTATACGCCTTCACACTAAAGGACATTAGAAAACCTTTTGTTTTGTTGGTAAAACGAGTGTTTTGCTGTGATAAAAATAGGCTTACTACATTGGAAGGTAATTAGAGAATGATGTTTTAAAAAGCTAAAGCAGTTGAAACTATACATTTATTTATTAATTGAATATCTACATACGTTTTTCAAAGGGAGGACTGTGCGAAAGGAAACATCTACTATTGTGGAAAATATTGAATTATTAAATCTCTGAATTTTGTTCGTTTCAAATTTTCATTTGCAACATTTAACTGATTTGTTTACCAGAGCATGTTTTCGGAAAATAAATCTAATTTATTAAAATCAAAACAGAAAAAAAAATACTTTTCAAAATTTTGCAGAATTTTCTAGACCAATTCCTTCACATTCAATTATACAAGTGTTTCCTTCTTCAATGACGTTAAATTTGGCCTGTAAAAGATTATACATTGTTTTTTTTTTTTTTCAACTATAATAACATATCTAGAAAGTCTACCTTGGTCAATTGTTCACAAATATAAATAGCTGTTTTTGAGTGTAATGTTAATGGAGTAGATCTTATTTTGCTTTTACCTTTCGCGAGAGCCATAAAAATAATAAGTTGATCTTGAACGTGTTTATCTACACAAGATCCAATTGATGTAGTGTAAAGCATTTCTAAAGCTGCTTTTTCGCCAGTAACTTTACTTGCTTCTTTGCGACTTCCGATCTTTCCACTTCCAATAAAACAACCAGTAGTTGTTTCAGTACATAAAATTATACCTGAACAGTTATCTCGTGCTACAGCAGGTTCTTCTTTATACACATCTATTTTTGGTGAAATAGGCAAATTTGAAAATTTTGCTTTTGCTGCATTTGCCATATCATGTGCAACATTAAATGGTATTGTACCAGCAACAAAACTCCATCCATAGATTTTTGAATAGTTACCAAACGATAGCATGTCAACCGGTTTCAAAAATTTAACAGGCTGACATTTGATCAAACAATGTCCTCCTCCTTTTGGAAAATATCCACGCTTCACGAGATCAAAATCAAAAGTTGCTCCAAATTTTTCCAGATTTGGACGAAATACTTCAGTAATTTCATCAATTTGTGGTGCCATTTCACAATTGGTTCCACCTTTTAACTCGAGAATAACTTCTCCATCAGAAAATAATATAACTGGTAAGGAAATTTGTAACAATAGACACACACTGCCTGCGGTTTTTGTATCCGCTTGATATTTTCCTCCAGATATTTGTTGTGGAATAAATTCAACTTCGGTACTCCCTAATTCTGCACCTCGTACTTTTGCATTGCAAATATCTCTTAGAATTTCTAAGCCTTTTAGATGTTGAGCAGCGAGACCGGTCTTAGGACGATTTGCACGAATTTTGACAATACGTACCGGGATTTTGCAAAGAGCACTTAATGCTAAAGCTATTCTGAGGATTTGACCACCCTTTATAATAATAAAAAAATAAAATATAATTAGATCTTGCACACATTCGAACAATCAAAACTTACCCCTTCTAAAACACTTCCATCTATTTCTAAAGACATTTTAATTTTTTTGTTGATAATTGAGGCTAAGATTGCAACATTTTTTATTGTCAATTATTTTAAAGATGATTTAGGATTATAAATGCAAAAATGCGCACCTGAAAAAAAAGTTTTGTTTTTTTACATATACCCACCCCGCAATCGGTGCAAAGCATGCTTTGCATTGCTTTGGATAGATCTTGAACGCTAAGTAGGAACTCAAAATGCAATTATTATGCTTTCTTTATGAAAGTATAACCAAATTTTATTAAAACGAACAATTTCAAACGACAGTGTCTTTAGTTATTGTGAAAAAAGGAAGCTGAGTTAAAATTAAATTTAAAAAAATAAGTCGAAATCTATCGCTTGGTAAGTGTAAAATTTCATATTTTAGATTAATATTGTATCAACGGTGATTCTTGCAACTGAGTAAATTCGAACGATCAACTGCTTTATGAAAGAATTATGCAATGCAAAGTTTATGCAAAGCATTCATCATAAATGATTCATGCAAGGATTATGAATGTGGCTTGCGGTTAAATATTTAACTCATTCGCGTTATCCGTTGCGTCAACGCAACACCTACTTTGAGGTCACTTTTCACGTTCAAATTATAAAATTTCTTTGTGAATCTTTTTTAAGAATCTTAATTTAAGATATTTTATAGCAAACAGTTGAATCTTTTTTGAATTTAAACCAAAAACTAAAAAAATATGAGCTAAACTTTTAAGAAAAATCGCGTTTTTTTCATTCTCATACAAGATTTCTGTATGTATTTTATTTTATGTAACACTTATACGTATTTTATTTTGACTCTCCTGTAAAATTTTTTATATGAAATCTTCATCGAAGAGAAAAGTTTTTACTTTTACCTAAATAAGAGATCGTAGAAGAACTTTATTTTCAAAACTCATTATTAATTAACAATTAAAGGCGAATAACAGAAATGATTTTAACCGGGATAACGAAAACCTATTTGAACTTTTTTTTTTGTCTGGGTAAACGTAAACATTGAATTGTTCTTTTTTTAATGCAAATTTTAAATAATTTCAAAACTTTGTGTTTTAAATCTCAACCGTGCTCATGGTTTAATTCAATAAGAAGTATCAATAATACTAAAATGGCTTGTAGTAAATACGAATATGTCAAAAAATTTGAGTTAAGTGACAATATTTTGCCAAATACATGGATCGTTGTGCGAATAGATGGTAAAGGATTTCATAAGTTCTCAAAAATACATAATTTTGAAAAACCAAATGATAAAAATGGTAAAATTTTCATCTTGATTTTGTCGTTAGTATATATGATTCTCCTTTACAAATTTTAGCTCTAAATTTGATGAATTATGCTGCTACTCTTGTGATGCAAGAATATTGTGATATAATTTTATCTTTTGGCCAAAGTGACGAATATTCGTTTGTGTTTCACAAAAATACTGAAGTTTATAATAGACGGCATTTTAAAATTTTATCAAATGTTAACAGTTTATTTACTAGTTCTTATGTAATGTATTGGAACGATTTTTTACCAGACACTAAACTACAATATCCACCCAGTTTTGACGCAAGAATTGTGTTATATCCTTCAGACCAAAACCTTCGTGACTATCTAAGTTGGCGACAAGCTGATGTTCATATTAATAATTTATACAATACATGTTTTTGGATGTTGGTTCAAAAAAGCGGCCTTACATGCAAGGAAGCTGAGGAAAAACTACGGGGTACTATATCTTCTGAAAAACATGAACTTCTTTTTTCTCAGTTTGGAATAAATTATAATGACTTAGATATCATGTTTAAAAAGGGAACGATATTAATTAAAAAACAAGTAATGTTACCAACTATTGAAAAAAATAAGATACTGATATGTCCATTTTTTGAAGATATGATTCGAGATGATTTTTGGAATAGAAATGATGAACTGTTAGAAAAAAAGAAACCTAAATATTTGAAGTTAGAAGAAAAAAATATTTCAATTATATTGAAAAAGCAAATGGACAAATTCAGTTAGTGTTATTCTAATTAAGATTAAATAAAAATTAAATGAACGAAAACAAATTTTATAATAATAAGTATGATTTTTTATTCTCAAGAGTTTTATTCAGTTAAATACCATTAGAAAAAAGAACTATACAAGTCGAAAACAAAACATGTATTTGACTTGTTAGATGCTTAGACCATTGATATTAGCCCTGATTTTAAAAATACATTCTTGTTTTGAAAATAATTAAATATTGTCACATGCTCTTGTTTTTCGATTCTGATTCCTGTCGAAAATACAATTATTTTTGTGAAACTAATCTCTTGGCTTTACAAGACTTAAGATGTTACTATGTTTTATTTCATACGATACGACATTAGTTCTTGCATATATTTTCAATTGTGATGCATAACCAGTCGTTTTTTTTTGTTTTTATGTTTTAAATCCAAGTAATTTGTTAAATTATTTTCTTCACACCCATGGTGTCCAGCCCTCGTATAGAACAGCCAAATTGTCTGGACTAATTGCTTCTCGAATCATCCAATCGACTTGTTCTTGTAATGTCTGACGTTTATTTGGATCCCGATCTCTTCCTTCCAATTTCATACGTATGCGTCGCCAAACTGAGACTGCATAAGCATTTCGCTTTTGCTCTTTTTGAGTTTGAGCTGTAAGAAAATAAGTAAATTTATAAAATATTACTGTATTAATGTTAAAATTTCTTAGTATTACAGAAATTATTTTTGATTTAATAATTTTAGAATATTACCTTTTTGCTGAACATCAAATACCATGTGTGAAGGAGAAAATTCTCGGATTGTATTTTCATCATTAAAGTCTTCTATGTTGAACATGAACAAATCATCATAAATAGCCATAATTACTATATTCAGTTCTGATATCTGCATTAACGATGTTTCAACCATTTTTTCAGTAAAATCTTTACTTAACACATTTGTATATAGCTCGGATATGGTATCGATGAACAATTTATAACGATTAAAGTATTCTCGAATACGATTATGTTGTGCTTCATTAAGTTTCATTGCTCGTTTCAGTAATGCCCGAATATCAGAAGATTTATGATGGTGACCCATAAGTGTTCTTAAAGTATGTGCATGCATTTGAAGCTTATCTTGAATCAAAACAACTTGTTTTTCTTCATTTGAAATGTCAGATATAAGTTGTTTTAGAATATTTTGTAGTAATGCATGAACATTATTAAGCCAATTATGATCGATAGTCCCTTCAGGATCAAGTAATTCAACGATTGCTTCTTCAACTGGGGACAATAATGTAGAATATTGGTTTAAAATTATGCAAGCTTGTTCATAACTTGAAATAATTTGAAGAAACTCCTTATCTTTTTCTAGACCGTCTGGTGTGTGAAATCTTTGAACCTCAAATTTCCATATAGATTGAGCATATTTAGTGCAAAAAGCTGCTAGTAAGCATACTTTATCTAACTTGTTTCGATGGTTTGTTGATCGCATGTTAAATTCATTAAAAATTTCTTCAACATTTGGATTTGCTCCAAGTGCCCATTTTAGACGTTGAAGCACATCAGTTGAAACAGATTTTAAAACGTTTTTTTGCAATTCGATGGTTTGATGACATAAAGGAAGATTTTCTAATGCATTTTTGAATTGTAATAAGAGTCCAGCACGTGATACTGGGCACAAATTAAACATATTTGGCTGGGTTACAATTGTGTGTTCATGTAGCCAATAGTGTGCTGAAATAAAAAGTTGCATCGTGTTAAGTTCTTCTTGTAACATTTTGATTGTTTCTTGCAATTGTATAATTCTTTCACGCTTTTTCCAAGTTTTATCCAAATTGATGCAAAGCGAAGATGCTTGGTTTAACGTATTAACTGAAAATACTTCAGTTTTCAATGAATGTGTAACAGTGTTTTTACACAGTTCTTCCAAAGAATGATTTTCTTTTAATTTCTTACTCAATTCGAATTGCAAATTGAAACCAGTACCTTCTATTACCATTACGATAACATTTGCAGTAGACAATGGACCAAATCCTAAGATAGCCCGCCAAACAAATGTACTGATAAAGTGTTTTATTGATCTACAATGAATATCGTGATTTAATACTGGTCCATTTTCGGTACCCTTAAAACCACATGCAGTCTGAAGACATTCAGTAAAAAATTGTAACATGCATTCCAATTTTTTGATGAAAAATAGATCATTTAACAACTGTTTATGATTTTCTATTGTTTTTGTCAATGTTAACGAGTCGTGAAAATGATCAATAGTCAATAAGTCACTTCTTTTACCGGTTTTTTCAAATATTTCTAAAATATTTTCATGTTTTTTGATAACATTATCAAACACCGAATTGACTTGTTTCAGTAAAACTCCGCCACAGTCATTTTCAGAGGTCAAATTAACTAATGTTTCTTTAGCTTCTTTTAAATCGTTTGTATAGTTTTTTAAAGAAGAATCAGTTGAATTTCTCATAAGGTATTTACATATTTCATTTTGAAAACATGACACATTTGTATAAATAACCGAAACACTTTGAATCATGTTCAAGACGCTTTCATCTCCTGATATGACACTTTGCATTGTTTTGGGCAACATTTCCACACAAAATTCTTTGAACATTTCACGAAGCACCCCATATATATGATTGACTCCTTTCATGACTTTTATCCAATGTTGAAAATGTCCATTTTTGCCCCCATCATTTGAAACCAACCCTAATAATTCTACAATAAGTGAAGAATATAAGTACAGTTCATCCAAAAACCATTTTTCATCAGTCATAAAATTTATTAGATTCTCTCCAGCATTATTTGCTGCCATTTCCAGCATTAAAAATCTCTTATTGACATCACATAATGCAGTTAAAGCAACGCATTCCAGTGCCTTTTTTGCAGCAAAATCTTTTGCTATGTATCGACTTATTGCAACCTTAGCTTCCTTATAAAATGAAGATATATCTTGTGTTTGATACTCTATAAGTTCATTGTTAAGACAATCAACATTCATTTGAAATATTGTCCGAAAGTCATTAATTATACTTTGTTGTTGATAAGCAAAATTAAAAACAATTGACGGTTGGACATTGGAATCTTGAGAAGTAGTAATCAACTGATATTGTAATTTTACATCACGACATGCTTCACAAGATTTTTGAACAGTTACATAATTTAACCAATCAAAATGTTTAGACGTACAATAAAAATTAAGATATTCTGGTGGAAGAAACCGACTGACACTATTATATTGTATCAAAACTTGTAAGCATTGCTGAACTATAATTGTTTGTTGATTTATTGAATTTGTCAATTCTGTTCGAGCTTGTATTCCATTTGTATAACAGTTATTCTGATTCGAGCTAACAAGAAAATCTTGCACTATTTCAAATTCATTTTCGTAAGTTAAAAGTAAAATCTCATCGATTTCTTTAAGATAATCATTCAACTGTTTGAGATTTTTTTCGGAAGAGTATTCCTTGTAATCACTTAACAATATTTGATATTCTTTTGATTTTTCCATTAACATACGATTCAACATTTCAAAATCTTCTTTGTATTTTTTAAACAAAGAATATCTTTGTGATATGGTATTCAATGGATGTCCTGATAAAGTTTCCTCTGTTGAGAGTTGTACATCTTCTATAAACTTCAATTGTTTTTCTATTTGAGAAAATTGACCCTCAACTTCTTGAAGTTTACCTCGCTGCGCATTTAATTTATAAAAATAAGTTTGAAGTTTGGTCAACTGATATTTTATTTCATCTCTATAAACAAGGACAATACAAGTCAAACAAAAATGAAAATTTTCATTAAGTATTCTCAAATTGATTGCAAAGTTTATATTTACCTGTTTTGTAACCAGTCTGTTTTTATTTCTGCAAACCGTATTGCTAAAGTATCTCTTGTAACTTCACGCTCTAACTGTTTGCTTGCTTGAAGCAAATCACAATTAAGTGAATCCCCATACGTTGTTGTTACTGCCAAACCACCAGCAACATCTTCACCGATCGCCCAATCCACCAATGGGTCATACACAAAAGCTTCTAATAAAGTTAATAATGTTTCACGTCCTTTTTTTAATGATTCCAAGACATGTTCACAAGATAGGCGAAATGTACCCTTAAAATAAAATTTTAATAGAAGCTTTATAAGTTTATTGTATAAAGTATAAAATGATAAGATTGATATTCTTGTATGAATCCAAAAATGTTTTTACAATTTTTTGCTTGAAACTATCATAACGGTTTTAAGTTTTATTATTATTAATTATAAATCTTAGAATTCTGTTTTATCTTACACATTATGAATGTATTCATCATGGTTATGTAAAATTTATTTAATGTTTCAAAAGATTGATTTAGTTAAATAACAGCGTTTCGCATAATTTACTATTGTCTACATATTACATAAATCTCTTCTACAATTTTTTTTATAACTTATAATAGTGGACTTTTTACATCAACATGATTTTTTTGACATGATTTTTTTTCTTCATGTTTTTCATAATATCTAAAATTAGAAAGGGGTTCTTTTTAGGTTTTTTAGAATAAAAACTGTCAATCATCATAAGTTATAATAAGTTAAACGTTAAGTGCTTGTAGTTTATTTAAACACTCAACAAAAATATTTAATTTTATAAACTATTGGCAACTGATCAATAAATTGCCAATTTCTCAGCGATAAGAACCTACCAAGTTTAGTTTTAGTTTTGTACAAATATTTTGGAATATAATTTTCATTGATTGACTTTTATATTAAATTGCATTTTTTGCAAATTATAATGATATCAACAAAATTGCCTCTTAACACTATTGCACCACACATACTGGAAAATTGATAAGAGAAATTTTTCACGTACTGACAAATTTTACACCAACAACATTAACATAGAGAGAATGTTTTTTTTCTCATATTATGATTACTTTTACATTTACACAAACTTTCTCTACAAAGGATTGGTATATGAAAGCAACATAGAAAAGAATAATGTGAAAAGTAAGATAGTACGTGAAAATTGTAACAAAACAGAGAAAATGATTTTATGAATAACATGTGGAAAGATAAAGGCCAGTTAGTTGAATTGTGATCGTCGTTTAGATCGGTTGTTTATTATAATAAGTACAAAATAATTTTGAATTTATATAATATTAAAAATGATTTATAATTTGTTAATCATATGTTTACTAACCAAACTTATTTAATATCTTTTATTCACAAGAAGAAGTTATTTTTTATATAATTGTGATTATGAGAAAAAAAACAAAGTACAGCGTTTGTTTTAAAATTGAAGAATATGCATTTGATAGAAAGAGAATCAACAAGTTTTAATTTTTAACAATACACAAGTATAAATGATGCTTCGATATACTTAAAAAAATAGCATAAAAACAATTTATTTCTAATTTGAAACTTTAAAAATATTGCATAAATTATATCTCTAGGAGAATACTAAGAGAATAGACTTCTTGTTTGTTATCCTTGAAATGTATTGATATAAAAAAAGACAAAAAAATTTGAACCTTCAATTTAAATGGACAGAACAATATTCTTAATGTTTTTGTTTAGTTCGCAATCCTTTAAGAATGATATATTACTTTGTTTTTCTTTATTTTTAACATCATTAATAAAAATGTATATCATTCATAAAAATGATAAATTTTTATTTACACACATGTCTGTTTTCTTTTGTCGGTAAAATTTGAATTTTCGTAGGTTCGTTTGATTCGAAAATTTTAGATAAAACAAATATATATAAATATTTTTATATTACTTTATTTATCTTCATGATTGAAAATATAACGAATAACACCCTGAAGTCAACTTCATTGCTCATTTTTTTGTATATTGTATGAAATTTGTCGAAATAATAATATGCCATAATTCCTGCAATTAATCATTCTTCATTTGCATTCATATCAGCAGTGTAAAAGCACCCGAAATTTGTATCATTAAAAGTTATAAAATTTTATATGCCATCACACACGATAAAAGAATTACTTATAATATTTTTCTGATAATAAGTGGTGAACATGAATTAATAATGTCAACCATAGATATACCAAAATATGAATTTTGAATTCGGGAAAAATATGAACAATGAATTACATATTATTTTATTAATGTAGATTGTTTTAAAAACAAAGAATAAATTTTTAGGAATGTTTTTTAGTAGTTTTGATTATAAAAAAAAAACTATGTAAGCTTATTTGATTTAATAACATCATATCCCAAAAAAAGAATTAATATTCGACATTAATGGAAAATTAAAAATGATCAATATACGAGTTATAAAACGAATAAAAGGAAACGCCTGGTATTTTATAGAGCTCAAAAAAAAATTATCTGTGGATGACAATTGAACAAATTTAATTGTATCCTTATTTTATTCAATAAAAGAACGATATAAAAAGTGTTTTAAAGATACTTATTTCTCAAATTAGCTCGTGTTCCATTGGATTATGACAGATTGATAAAAAAAATAACATAGTAAAACAACAATAAACAATGTAAAAAAAAATATGCAAGTCAACATTTTGACAACAAGTGTAGCCTCAAGTGTAATATATGATGAACAATTAGATGGAAAAGACCTGACTACACCGCTTACAATAAGTCGTGTAGCAGCAATTCAAAATGATGTTATAATTTGGTCTACAGTTGATGGATTCCTCGTTGTAACAATTGTCTGTGGAAATGTTTTAACAATTTTAGCAGTTCGATATAGTCGTCGTTTGAGAAGCATAATTAGTAATTTATTCATTCTATCCCTGGCCATATCAGATATGATTGTAGGATTCACGTTACCATATCACTTAGCATTTTATGTTGGAACTAAATTAGGAAATGTGCGTTTTTGGTGCATTTTGAGATTTTTTCTGATTATATTAGCATGTTGTGTTTCTATATGGAATTTAATGGCAATCGCTGTCGACAGATATATTGCAATTTGTTATCCATTACACTATACCAGGTGAGTTTATATATTTTTTATTAACTTTGTATTTTTCAACTTTAGATTCATATTCTAATGTAAATCTCTATATGTCTATTAATTTTTTAAAGTTTTACTATGCTTGGGAGAATATATAATAATTTAATACAATAAAACCATTATATAGAACGTTTAATTTTATTACGTTATAAAATAAAAGTATTATGCTAATGGAAAATAGTCTATCTTGTTGATCTCCATGACATTTTTTTGATAAATAAACTAAAATTGAATCCAATTTAAATGTTAAATCTAAAACCACTTTCAAATGTGGTATGGACATTGTTAAACGATGTGAAATTGTTCTTTGTTAAGGTTTTTTGACAATATGGATATGTAATGGATAGTAATAGTTTTCTTTTTTTACATTAATTATTTTACTTTTGATTATCAACTTTCATAAAATTTCGTTATTTATTATAGATATATAACAAGAAAAGCAGCAGTAACTCATGTTGGTATAGGATGGGTATTAAGTTTCTTCATTGCTATTATTCCTGTTTTCTGGAATAATTTTTCGACAGCAAGTGAATGTGAATTTGATGAAGTTTTACCAAAATGGTACTTGGGAGGAATTATAACACCAATATTTTCGATTGTATGGATTTGTCTTCTGCTAACGTACTCACGAATTTTACAAGAGGCGTCTAAACATGCAAAACAAATGAGAGTTTTACATGATAGAGCGTCAGACTGGAAATCCGTACAGGTAGGTAAATAAAAAATTGAGAAACACATTCAACAAGTTTTTATCCATGTCATAAAAAATAAATTATGAATGTTGGCAAAAATGTATGGCTAAGGATATAAGGAAACAAACACATAACTGTCAAAATTTACACATAAATTTATGTGAAACATTGAAAAAAGGAGAAATTTTCTATTTAAATATTCATGAACATTGAAAAAAAAACAAAAAGAATAAAATGGATTGTTTTTTTCTTATGGTAAATAATTCTTATAACAAATAGAAGAGATAAGAATTCACATAATGATTGCCGTAAAAAGTGCCATAGGAATGAAGGTAAAACGATCATAATTTAGAATTTATTTTATTATGGAAAAAACATGTAGTCAAAAAAATTTTTTTTTGATCATCAAAAATTGTGTTTTCACAAAAAAAAACACCCGCATCAAAATGCATTCAACTTTTGGCAATAAATAAGGTTTGCCAATTTAGCATATAAACATCATGTACAAAAGACGTTTAACCATTCAACAATAAGCCATCATTAAATATCAGCTGTTTTTTTTTAAATTCTATTATGGATGCCAAATGTTTTCCATTACACACATACAATTATAAGCAAACGAAAAAAAGTTTACATGAAGATGAATTTTCCGGTTTTCAAAGCCTAATGTTATTTATGTTTTACTATGATTTTTCCACTTAAATAAAGAAAACACTTGTTCTATATTTTAATGTTCTATCAAGGATACACACAATTTATTGAAGACACGTGTCTGGTTAACATCAAATGTGTTAATTGACATGAAAATAATTAAAGAGTGAAATTAAATAGATAAAATTTATACACAATTACTCTGATTAATAATTGCTTTACTTTAAAAAAAATATTATAATGTATTTTTTTTTAATTCTTACAGGTTTGTGTTCTCGTTTTAGGATGTTTTACCCTTTGTTGGATCCCATATTTTGTGGTTGCGATGGTTCAAATGTTTGATATATTTGATGATCCATCACCAAAAGTTTATAAAATATGTTTCACATTAGCAATGACTAATTCAGGAATTAATCCACTTATTTATGCTTGGAAAAATACAGCATTCCGTAAAGCCTTTGCACGATTGTTGAGATGCAAAATGCCTGATAGGCAAGAACAAATGGATGGTTTTCGCTCAAATGTAAATAGGAAGAGTTCATCTATTATACAAAACAATGATATGTTTAACTGCTCAAGAGCTGAAATGATGGGAACTCCAACTTCTCGAGGAAGGCAAAATAGTACCGATACTGAAAGTGCTTTTGAACCAATACCAATGGATGGGCCACCAAGAGAAAGCATAAGTGACAGTGGAGTTATTGTTATTATCAAACATCCGAGACTCTCATCAATTAGTAGTGAGCATCGTCAATCCCAAAATACAATAAACGAAGAATCAATTTCTAATCAAACTACTATGGTTACCTTTTCGTCTTCACAAGATTCGGAAAGTTATGAAACACCAAAGCGAAGAGTTTCAATAGATTCTGCATTTGATGTTAAAAACCCTACATTAAAGATAATAAGAAATAAATGTGCTGTTACAGATAGTTATGACTCAATGTCAGATGAGAGTCCAGTTAAATTTGTAAAGAACAATTATAATAAAAATAAAATTCTTACAGCATCAAGCCCATTATCAGTTTTGAACACAACATCATCTATACAAAAAAACGTTCCAAACTTAAGACCAACAAATTTTCATTTTAATTTTAAAAAGTACTTTAGGTCAAAGCAAACACCTGTAGCACTGAGAAAAAACCCATCAAATCTTGTATCTACATATAGTAGAAATACAAGTATTAAAAATGAATTGTTTGTTGATGAAAATGGACATATTCGTTCTGAACATGCTATATAAATTCTTCGTACAAATGTTAAAAGTAATGAAAATTACAACAGTTACATAAATGAACAACAATCACAACATCCTTCATCTTGATGTCTTAGTATGGTAAATGAAAACAATGAGACTTTTATCTACCACTTGTAAATTTCTACGGTCTTAGCAATCCAATGTAAATTCGTAGCAGTAATTTATAAAAAAAAATACTGTTCTGTAGCATAATAATATCGACTTAAAAGTCAAAGAACATTTTTCAGATGAAAACGCTTAAAAGAATCAAAAACATAATAAAAAGGAATTGTAAATTATGTATCAGAGTATTTTTTTTACTTATTTAATAAAGATTTTTCGTACCAACTTAACAGTCATGAAATAAAAAGATTATATGTATATGGTGTAAATATTATATTTTTCATTTAATTAAAATATGAAGTGGTTGGAAATTCTTAGAAAATAAAGGTGTATAATGTATTATACAATGACTTCATATAGATCATTTATAATATTATGTAAGTGATTTTTTAATAAAACTTTTCTTTGTGTTTTTTTTTTTTAATTGGTTTTTATAATCGATTCGAGAGAAAGAATATAAATTAAATTGAAATACGTGAATTCATGCTATTATTTTTCTTTATAATGCAGAAAAACTACATTTCATTCATTAAAAATGCATTAAAAACTTTGCATATCGATTCTTAATGATAATTCAATTCAAACTTTTAAAAACATTCTTTCTTTAACTAAAATAATTAAATGATAATATAATATAACTTGAAAATATCTCTACTTACTTCAATTCCGGTAACGCCTAAGGAATCTTCTAAATTTTGGGTCATTCTAAACGGAACCTTTTCTGGAACTCTTAAAGTTTTCCCTTTTTCGAAACACACATTATAGTCAATGTGAACAATTTCTCCTGTTGATAAGTTTATTAACATATTGTCCAAGTGACGATCTCCCAGTCCGATTATATATCCGATCACACTCATTACCGCTGTTGATAAAGAATATCTCTTTATTATTTGACGCCATTCTGAAACATTTGTGCTATGACACCATAACTCTTTTGATAACAGATCTCGTGGTGTTTCTGATTGAAGTTCTGATAAAACTTCTTTTAGTATTGGTAAAGGCCAATCCTTTCTTGGATCAGACGATTTTATTCCTTTAGCTTGCAATAAAGGGTTTAATTTTCTATTTTAAATAAATAAAAAGAAATATGGTTGTATAAAGCTTGAAATTAGAAAGTGTTTTTTATATAATGTACTATTTATGCAAATACTTACTCATAAAACATTTCACTCGGTCGTTGTACTATAAATTGCTTATTTTTCTTGGGATTTGCTGCTTCTCTTTGTTGCCACTTTTTATATAGAGCAAATATTGGTACAACATTATCTACCCAACTAATTAGCCCAGATCTAGGTCCCAAAGGAATAACTGGATAATGGTGTGCTCTATATATTGTTACATTTCCATTACAATCCATTGAATTAGTCATCATCAAGTTAGAAATAGATAAAAATTGCATTATTCTTTCATCAAGATGTAAGTCTTCTAAACCTTTAAATAGATAAGCATATTGCTTACCATCACTTCCATGGAAAATAAGTTTTTTTGGTTTAGTTTTAGTAGGTAGAATAACGACAGTGTTATCGACCGATTTAATGTAAACTGGTGGTAAACCTTTTCCTACTTGAATGCCGGGCATTGATATTGCTGTATCTTTCAATTGGAATAAAATATGACTTATATCACGCATTTGTAACATATAAGCAGATCTTCTTTGAGACCTTTGTTGCATTTGATTGTATACTATTTTAAATTTATGCCATGTACTCAAAGGGTTTTCGGGGTCAAAGGGCTGTTCAAATTCTTTCATTAAATTCTCAAAAACTCTAATGAATTTTTCTTGGAACAATTTTTCATTGTTTGTTTCGGGTGTACGTGATGTCATTTGATGTAAACGGTGCATAACAAATATAATTGGTCTTATTAATATTTTATACTTTTCCTTGAAGATTTCCAGCTTTGTTTCATGCTGCTTTAGATTTTCTTTTGATTTAAGCCATTCTTGTTCAAACTGATTAATTTTTTTTGCTGACTCAGCATAAACTTGGGTCATTGAAACCTATTATGATTAAGTTGGTAAAAAAAAATGATTCAAGTTATTGTAAATATAATAATTTTCATTTTATTTTATTTTATAAAAAATTCTTACCATCCATATTTCGTCCCAGAGTAAAGTGACTCGTCGTAACTCTTTCACAAACAGTTGTACTTGATTAACGGTTTCTGGTGACTGTTGTGATAACGTTTCTAAAAGTGCATTAAAACAAAATGTCAGACCTGAACCTTGGCTCGAGTCTAAATCGTCATAAAATTCTTCTGATGTTTTTGATATTTCAGCTATGTTCACACTTTGCTCTTCAGCAGCACCCACAACTGATGGAAAAATAATTAAATGTGGTGAATCTTTTGCCACCCGACAAAGTAGTTCTGAAACTCGACGTCTCACATAAGGCTCATGATGGTTTAATCTAGCAAATAATTGAGGAATAATTGCTTTCCACGGACTTGAAGGAGTCGTCATAAGGCCTTGATCTAAAACATCTTGGAGTCCAAGTGCATGCTTCACAATTAATCTTAAAATACGAAGAGTAGCTGTAACAATCCACCCTTCTAATTTATCATCCGCCCTCTCTTTAGCTGTTGTTGTAAGTTGTAAAAATTTGAAATAAGACTCTGCTGATTTTTCATAATAGCGATATACAGTTTTATGTGCTTGTTTCCAAACCTGTACAATTTCATGAATTTGTTCATATGAGCTCTGTTTCAAACATGGAACAGTCCTTAATTCATTTTCAATCACTTCAGTTGAATTTCCATCTATATTTCCAATGTCTTCTTCTTCAGCAGTTGCTTGATGTCGATCAAATATTTCACCGATCATCAAAATATCTTCGTCTGTTGCTTGCGGTACTGTTTGTTTAATACTTAAAATGTCAACTGATTTTAATTTTGCACCTCTCTCAATTTTTTGCTCGACTAGTTTACGTCCCCATCGATAAAACCAAGCTCCTAACATAAACCAGGCTTTTGGTAATTCAGGACAACGTCTTGTACTTTCTTGAACTAATTTTCCAATGACTGAATCAGAACCTGATAAAATACTTGGAACACTTGGTTCGTGATTCGTTCGAATATCAGGAATATTTCGTATTAAAGCATCAAGACAACCAAAAGACATTAATTGAGTTTCAGCTTGTATCCATTGTGATAATTTTAACATAAACCGTGCAGCGGGCTCTCTATAAATAGCGGTGTGGGACAAATCTTTGTCAATGATTTCTGAAATTCCTGTTGTTGCAACCGCTGCCAATTGAATAGCTTTAATCTTTTCTCCTGGTAAACAATACATAAGTTTGCACTGTTCATAAATTGCACGAGTCATATATTCATCCCAAATTTGATGATCATAACACTTTTCAATTAGTTTTGAGTGCACAAAATCGATACTAAATGTATTATTATAAGTAGGCCAAATATTAATAAAAACTGACGTAGAATAATACTTTTCAAGTTCACGTTTACATAATTCAAAGTTTCGTTTTTTTCGTGCCAAGCCAATAATATCAAGGCGAATATCAGTATTATGAGAATGGTTTTTAAGAGATTGGCTCTTTTCAAGAAGTTCAGACCAATGTAATAAAATGTTAAGTGTATTAGAACCAAAAGACTTATCTACACCAATTGAACTACTATTGAATGAATGTGAAGAAATTTTCTGACAAATATGGTTTATAATTGTAAGCTGATTTAAATATTCTTTTGAATGTGTGCGTAAAGCCTCCTGAAGTAAACTTTGAGTTACTTTGACACAACATTTCATTGAGTTTTCTTTGTTAGGTAGCTCCTTTTCTATAAATTAAAAAAAAAAAAAAAAAAAAAACATATTTTTCTGAATACATGTGAATTTTATATCTTACCAAATATAATCCTGGTTAGAGTATTTTCTGTTAAATTGATAATTTTGTGAGAGGAAAAATCACTTGGAACACTTTTATCAACATCCAACATGTCCCACGAAGACAAATTATTAACATTTTCATCAGCTCCTCTATCCAACATTTTGAGAGTTTCAACTTGATATGAATTGATGGTAAATATTGAAGCAGTTGAGCGTTGTGGTTGTCTCGTTTCTTCCTGTTTCAAAAAATTTTCTAAAACATCATATTTTCCTACAAACAAAAGACAAAGGATGACCATATCAACAATAAAATCACGAACTTGGGGTTGCAACTTTATTTCACTAGTCTCAATCTCATTGTCATTTAAAATTTGAAGATATCCATTAGCAGCAGCTTCTTTGTGTCCAGAACTCTGTTCAGCAGCTAATTTAATCCATCGAAATTTTTTTCCAGTAATTTTTTTACTCCAGCAATATAATCCATTTAACGAATTTGCTTCACCTGTTCTGACATAAGCCCAAGTAAGCGACATTAATGTATGTTCAAATATAAGCTCATCTTGTTTTTTGCGTTGGTATAGTTCATGAAGTAAAACTTCTGAATATCGAATAACTTGTTCAGGTAGCATACAGTGTAATGAAACGAGATTTTTAGCAGTACCAATTCTAATGAACCATTCATTGCATGTAGCAACGTTAACTCTAAAAAATGTTCTAGCCGGTTTTTCACACGGTGGTAAAGCAAAAGCAGTTCCATCTGCAGCGTTATGAATGTTTTTTTCCAAAGCCTCTAAGAATCCAAGACAAATTCTCGCATTTTTTTGATTTGATAAGTAAGTTTGAATGCCTTTTGAAGTAATAGCTTTCTCTTTTAGACTCAATATTCTAGCATTTTCTCTTATTATGTCCTCGATTTTCATAAAAGTCTCTTGAGGCTTACCTAAAATTGTTTTGAGTTTACTTTCAACACAATATTGAGCAGTTATATATTCCAACCAAAATACCAGTGGACGAGAATCAACTAAACTCATATCTTTAAAAGCATTACCGGGACCTGTTTTTTGATAAAAGTTGTTGATAAATGCTTCTAATGCTAACGCCTGTGTTGACTTGTTTCGAGCATCCCTACTAAAACTAATATTTTGAATAAATTCTTTGAAATATTGAGGTTGAAAACTTTCATCTGCTGTCTCATTTCTTATATACCAATGTTGTAATTGTTGAATATGATCTCGATGAATTTTATTTATTCCTGAAAAATCATTCACTTGTTGCAATGAAAATCTAATAGGTAATTTCCCAAAAATATTGGAAAATATGTTTCTTATAGAAGCATTTATACTACATATGTGGATGCAACATACTTCACTGATTTGTTGTAAAATTTCATCTGGTAAAATTTCAATCGGCGATAGTGAATCCAGGCAATATGCACAATTAAATGTTATAGTTTCATTGAAAGGAATTATTGACAAACGATTTATAGCTGCTATTATAGTTAAAAACTTTTGATTGTCTTTCAATGTTGGTAAATTTAAGCCAATTTGTAGAAATAATGATTTACACCATTCAACTACAACAATCCAACGTTTCTCATCTTCTAACAAATACTGCATGCTCATAATTTTTTCAAGAAAATTTAATATTGTTTCTAAATTTGAAGCAGTTGGACTCTGGTTTGAATCAATATTTAGTTTACAAAATGAATCATTAAGTTTAGATTTAATCAAAGAACTTGCTGAAAAGAAATTATTATTCTTAATGCAATGACTTGATAAGAGTTTAAGTGCAACAAAATTAAGCTCTTCATAGTTTTCCCACAAAGTCAAATCATTAAGATATAAATTGTTAGCCAAAAGCTCTAATATACTTGGATGGAAAGCCCACATTGCCATTAAACTATTGCTTGTTATGGCTAATTTGGTTATTGCTAGAACATTAAATTGAAAAACTATTGTAGCTTCGTGTATAGAATATGCTTTAGAAACTTTGAACTCTGTCGTAATACTGGGAGCTGAAATATGAAAAAATTAACATAGATAAAGATTATCACTTTATTTCTTACCATTTTTCTTGCCATCAAACAAAGCATTCAGAGACAATTGCATATCATTTAACATATGTTGGTATATCAATTGTAATATTGGAACATTTTTTATATCTAACATATTATGAAAAAGTGTAACCATTCCATATTCTATTCTTTTGTCATTTCTTAATCGCAATTCCATCAATGGAGACTCGAATAGATCATTTATGAATGTTAAAGGTAAGTCATTTTTAATAATTTCAATGAACTTACTTAACACGGTAAGCAAGCTTAGAACAGTGTGAGTTGTAAAAGTTGGTATATGATTGATTTCATCCATTAAAATTTGTTGAACAATCTCTTTATCGTATGAAAGACCAAATGAATGACACGGTAGTAGTAATATTAGTAATTCATTTACTGGAAGCACCACATTTTCTTCTTTTGAAATTTGTAAAGCAGGTAAAGCAGTCGTCAGGATTGTTCTGAGACTTTGTTCTAGAAATTCACTGCTAACTAATTGAATTATTATATCCGGTGAAGTTGACAAACATTTTACGATTGTATTGTAAGCAGATATGAATGATCCAAGTGATATTTCAGAAGATTTTTCAGTGTCAGTAGATGTGTGATCCAGTCGAAAGGCTTCAATATCTTCGAGAAACTGCCCGAGTAAAGAAACTGTAAATTTTACATCTTTTTTCCAATATTCTTGGAAATTTTGTAAAACACGTGAACATTCATGCTTGACATTTGATTTTTGTTCAGTTTCTAAGTGCCATCCAATGCAAATATCAATAACATCTTTAAAGTGTAGATCAAATTGTTTAGGATAATTTTTGGAAAATTGACCAATAACTTCCATTATTCCAATGAAAACTGACGCGGTTTCTACCTGCTCTAAAAAATCTTTTAACAACTCAATTAATCTTGCTGCAAATGGTTGTAACTGAGAAAACTTATCTAGTTTTAATGTCACCAACAATGACTGCATCATATTTAATTGCAAATGTTTTGCATTTTTATATGTTTTTACAATCCAAGCTTTATATGATGTAAACTCATTTCTTACTATATAACCCATTAACCCAAATACTTCTGCTACAGATCCTAAAGCCTCGATAGGAACAACTTCAAAAGCCCCAATAATAGTATCAGCCAAAATATCAAAACAACGTTTAATGTAACCCACATTATTTGAATCTTGAATTGCTTTCTTCAATTTTTCACATGTCTCTATGGCTGTAGATATATTTATTTCTGTATTTAATTTCCTTAATAATTTTGAAATTTTAAGATCTTCATCTTTTATATCCGCTTCAGAATTTTTATCAACTAATTTAGAGCCTTCATTATTCCTTTGACGATTAAGACGTGGCTTAAACAACTCCTTTTTGAAATTGTTATCGCTCATCTTTACTTCTTTGGTAAAGTTTTCAGGATAATGATTTTACCCTGGAAAAGGAGTAAGGATTGTTATTAATAAACGAAAATCTGATAAAGGGTAATACTTACAATCATTTAACTGTGATTGGCTATTAGAAAATAAGTTTGTGTTTTTTAATTTTAATGTTTTTATTTTGTGTTATTAATTGCTCAACACGCGATAATGATGAATCAGCTTAGATGTAACTTCTAAATTTGTTTTCTTTGTTTACATTTTGAGTGTCGTACTATTTTAGGGTTTAATTTAAAATAAAACTTGAATTAGTTTAAATTTGGAAAAAATAGATAAAATTATATTTTATGTCGGTCAATAACATTATAAAAATATTATATCTTTAATAAATAGAGCAAGTAGAGATAGCTGACACCAGAAAAAGACTTAATCACATTCGCTTTCATTTTGCAAATGTCAATATTTTTCAAAGTTTTTGACCGTTTAATTTTTAATATACTTTATGACAATTTTTTTCTTTTAAAAGTGCTCATCAATTTTTAAGAAATAGAAAACTTAACATCATAATTATTCAACTTTATTATGCATGCGATTGGATAATTTTAAAGATTTTAATTCTACTATTTAAGACGTTTGGCTGCAGATTCCATAAAATTTCCTAGTTTTATATCTTTAGTGCTTAATCCTTGACAATCGTGCGTTGCCAAAGTGACCTGTACTTTATTATAAACATTGAACCTAAAAGGGAAATAAAAATATATAAAAGTAATATATTTTTATTTAAAAAAAAAATACTTATATACCATTCAGGATGATGGTCCATTTTATCTGCCATAAGCGCAACATGAGTCATAAATCCAAAAGCTTCATTAAAGTCTTTAAACAAAAATTCTTTGTAAATAGCATCTCTATCTTTAACCATTGACCATCCAACATCTAATAAAGGTTGAAGATGTTCTTTTCGTTCTGTTTCATTCAACTTTAATGGTGCCTGGAAAAAATATATTGTAGCTGGTTAATGAGTTAATACTCGTATTTTACTTAACTTGAATGTAATTCAATTGTATTCAATTGTATTACATACTACTTTTTTTTCTTTTGATGTTAACAACCTTGAAACTTACCATTCTTTTTTTTACTATTTTCTTATTAGAAATGTTTTCCAAACAAATATTTCCAGTTGAAAATAATCTATAAAATAATACTTTAATTTTGTTATGAGAATTTGATGAAAAAAATATATTAGTTTTAACACTGCACGCGTGATATAATTTGCTACTTGTTACTACCACTTCACCAGCTCTACTAATTTTACTTGCTATGAAGCTTTTGTTTGATGTGGAACTAGATGTTGAAAGACCGGCAACACCAATACTACTAAAACTTTCAAACCATTTTATTGATAATGATATGCTTCGTATTGATAATGATTTTTTAAAAAGCAAATTAAAGCTCTGTAAATGAGTGATTCTTATCATTTTGATGATGGGTCAAAATGTTAAAAAATTGTTTTGATTACTTTATTTTTCACTTGTTACTTTCAATGTGTGGCGACATGAAGAGAATAGCTTTCAGACTTTGAGAAAATTTGTTAATAGATGGTAGTCAAATCGTTTTTTTTTTTTATTTTTTCAAAAAAATGTTCCAACTACTCGTGCAATGTAATTATAAATCCGTTAAATTTTCGATTTTTAGTTGCTGTTCAACCAGTATGGAGAAGAATAATCTGCCGTAGACCATTCAAGTTTTAATGAGTTCTTTCTTTCATTTATTTCTATTTCTTTCACCTATTGACATCAAAACTGATTAATGATCTATTTTAATAAATTATTACTTGTCTAATGTGACTGTTTAGAGAATGATTTAGTTCGTGATTTTTTTTTTTTTACTTTCCGTTTAATGTAATTGATACTTATAAGCATCCTCCTCCAAGTCCAGACTTGAAATACATAAAAAAAACAAATATACCTAATAAAGTGTGAAAATAAAAGGTGAACAGTATAGATTTCGAAAATGTGTGATAACCATTGGATCATGCGCAGGTAACTATTTTCTTGAAAACAAATATCTTTAGTGGAGAAGATGTCTATAATGATGTGCAGAAAAGGCTATTAAGATATTGGATATTAGTATACAAATCGTATTGACCACGTATTGATACTTTTATTGAAAAAAACTTTTTTTATTGAGAATTTTTATAGAATATTGTGAAATTAGATATATCATTAAAAGGTTCAAAAAAATCCAATTCAAGAAAATTATCACATAATATTGCATAAAGAGTTAAGAGGTGAGAATGTTTCTAAATAAGCAATAAGAAATAAAATATTCTCAGGTGTAAAACAATATAATACAATCCGTACTCTACACAAATAAAAATATAATAATTAAAATTCATAATACGAATCTTCTGAATAATATTTGAAAATTTAAAAATATATGACAAAAGGTATTAAAATTACCAAAATATATGTAAAAAAGTAACGATTTTGATAAAAGAATATTTAATTTAAATTCGAGTTAAAAAACATTCATATTTAATTGAGTTTTGTAAATACTACAAAAGTATATCGCTTTGCCGTAAACTACACTTATACATTATATTTCAGTTATACACTTAGTAAACACATGTTAATATTTTAGTATTAAGACAGAGCAGATGTGAGCAAGTAGTGAATTTATTTCTTACAGGTCTTACTCAAATATTTTAGTGTATTTAGTTTCGTAGTTGTTGTTTTGACGAAAACAACTAATCGTGTTCACAATGAATAAAAATAGAACAGTGCTAAAGAAAATTTTTGAGAGTCAATCGATTCGCTAAAAATAAACAAATTGAGAAAGAAAATTTTTTATTTAGTGATAGAGCGAATAATTATGTACAAAATTCTAACTTGTTTCATAGAGTGACTCATTTGATAATATCACAATCCTGTGTTATGATAAAGTGGACGAAAATTTATGAAAAACGTGATTAAGGTCATTAAAAGAAGTGTTGATGCATTAATTTTGTTTGTATGATTTCCTACAAAAAATGGGAATGGCCTAATTATAAAAAACGGAAGCAAAAAAGAAAAACAAAAATTCTCACCTACAAATTTTAAAAAAATAAAAAAATACAAACAATGGTTTATAAAAAAATATCTGAAAATTCTTCCAGTAAATAGTTAGTGGGAAATATTAACAACTGATTATAATATTATAGGTCTGGAATTCATCATCATCATCATGAAAGACAAATTAAAAAAAAGACTACAAATTACGTCATTGAATTATTAATAATGTAAAACGTGCCTCTATTTCAAGAATTTCATTTAAAATACTATAATAATGTGTTTATTATCCTATTTTAAATAAAAGAAAAGTTCATGAATAAAAATAAAAACAGGTCACTTGAATAATAAGTACAAACAATTCAACAGAATATATGAGAAAACAACAATAATAATAAAATTTATCACCCTAAGACAAAAACAAGCATTTTCAGAGACTTGGAAAAGGAAATATATTATAATTTTATTTGCGACGTTTTTATTTCGTCATAGAGATTTATAAACAAGACTGCTTATATAAAACTCTATTTCTTCTACTTATAATAAGTACATATAACTCAGGATTTAATCAAGCGGTAAGTTTTCTAGATTTGTTCTACATGTAGTACCAATAAAAAATTGCAATGACAGAATAGTTTTTTCTTCTAAGATATGTAATGATGAAAGAGAAAAAACTTATCTTTTTTTTTAAACAATTTGATCTGTTAATAATAACTTATCTGATGTGACTAATGTTGAATAAAACAAAAATCACTTCATTATTATCAATATTTTGTTTACAATCTAAATTCAAGCACGACCATTTATGCTGTCAAACGATATATAATTAACTGTGAACACGATAAACATAAAATCAATTCAATGAAAATTTTTATATCATAAATTTTTAATTTTCCAATCAAGTGCTCAATTGTATATCTATCATGTTCAAATACAGTGGAAAATGTTGCCAGGTAGGGAATGATAATTTATGATAATTTAAGGGGCTGCACATTTTCACATATAATTTCAATATAAATTTTCTATCGTTTTATGTATTTGTAATATTATTGAATTTATGTGGAAAATCAAATCAAAATAACGTGTAGAACGAAATATGAAACCTTATAATTATTTGTATTATTATTGGTTATTAGTTACAGAAATATCAATAATAATTTTGGCATTAGAAATTATAGTATGTTCATGAATACATGTATTATACATGAATATTTTATTCTTATATAATAAAACTCTGTTGAAAAATTTACATTTTTTCACTTTCAATTACAAATTTATTTTTTTTTCATAAAATTCATTAAAGACGAGATTTTATACCTTATTTATTTATTTCAAGGCTTCTAAATTGAGATTCCAAAAGTTTTAAACGTAAATGAGAATTTACTTGATATACTTTCATTTCTATTCTTTGATTTACTCAAAATTAACTAAAATGTCTCTTTATAAAAAAAAATTATTGATAAAACATGTTATGTTTACTTTTTATGTAAACATACTTGTAAATCGATATAAAGCAAACATCATTAAAAACAGAATTGTAAGACACTGGTGAAAAAACTGATTGACAGTCTAAAAGTAACTAACAAAAAAAATTAACGACTTGATACTAATAACACAAAACAATGATAGCTTAAGTGATCAGTTACAGTTGTAATTTTTTGAATACAATTTGCAAAGAAAAAAATTCAATTGTTTTGCTTGAAAACAATCACAAATATAAATTCAAAATTTAATTGATTGTGAAATGTTTTTTTTTTTTGTTATAAATAAGTACTATAAGTGAATACTTTTGAAGCAAAATAGCTTTGAAGAACTTGTCTTTGAAATACCCAATTTAATTTTTACGTAATGATATGATGATGAGAGGTTAATTTTGGGTATAAAATCAATCTTTCTATTCGTTGTATAAATTGAATAATTTAAAGGAGTGCCTCACATCTATTTTGCATTTTTGATGAAGATTTAGAAAAAAAAATAGAGACTGTCTTTTATTATTGATTGTATATGTAAAGTTTTTGGGTTGTCAGATTTTTTGGACCTAGGTGCCATCTTGGAACAGAATAGCTTATCTTTGAAGCACTTATACCTTCACTTACATTTCGCGTTTTCAGTAGTCATAGTTTTGGCATACCTGGCAAACCTTAAACGATAAAGATTCATGTAATATATTTTTTTTTATGATAATTGGTCAGAATAATTTTGGTAGATTGAAAAGATCTTATCTTTGTTGTACAACAATTTCAAAACATAATAGGTAGCAAAGAGGTCATTAAATCTTGTTATAAGTGACCAAAGTAATCAACGTATCTGTGAAATAACAAATTACTGTTTCTCTATTTGTTACAAGTTTTATATTGCTGTTACGCTATTTTCTTTAAGACCGCGTAGCGCCCGAACGGTTCATCTGAGACCCAAAGTATGTTCTAGACTTATGTTCGTATTCAGTGTGGGAGTGTTTATGGATAAAAAAATTATAGGGTGTCCATACAAAAAAATAGGGTGACCAGGTGGAAAATTCCGAAATTTTCCGGAAAAATGGAAAATTTAAATGCCAAAATTTTCTTCTCATAATTCTGAACAACTTTGCCCAAGACATCTCATATCTAAATTGTACAGGAAAAATTTTTTTCATACAACATAAAATTTTCATTCACATCACATTCATCTCTTATTACAAGTTTTATATTGCTGTTACGCTATTTTCTTTAAGACCGCGTAGCGCCCGAACGGTTCATCTGAGACCCAAAGTATGTTCTAGACTTATGTTCGTATTCAGTGTGGGAGTGTTTATGGATCAAAAAAATATAGGGTGTCCATACAAAAAAATAGGGTGACCAGGTGGAAAATTCCGAAATTTTCCGGGAAAATGGAAAATTTTAATGCCAAAATTTTCTTCTCATAATTCTGAATAACTTTTCCTAAGACACCTCATATCTAAATTGTACAGGAAAAAATTTTTTCATACAACATAAAATTTTCATTCACATCACATTCATTTCTTATTACAAGTTTTATATTGCTGTTACGCTATTTTCTTTAAGACCGCGTAGCGCCCGAACGGTTCATCATAAATAAAAATAACAGTCCAAAATCTAATGAACTGAAGTAAGTGAAGTTTATCAACTTCAAAAATACAAGTTTTCGAAATGTGAACACAAAAACATAAAACAAGGGAAAAAATTAAAATCTGAAACTTGTACAATTTGTAATTATGACGGTATCTTGTTAAAAATTAATCAAAATTTTGCTATTAATCAGAACAAAAATTGTGCAAGTTTCAGATTTTAATTTTTTCCCTTGTTTTATGTTTTTGTGTTCACATTTCGAAAACTTGTATTTTTGAAGTTGATAAACTTCACTTACTTCAGTTCATTAGATTTTGGACTGTTATTTTTTTTACTTTAAACTCTTTTTAGCTACATAATATTTTACATATTCCCAGATCAGATTACAAATTCGTAAATTTTTAATCAGATACAATTTTTATAAGTATACAAAAAAATGATTGAATGTCTAGATCGTGAACATTATTCAAATTTTTACATTACTTGGAAAAAAAAAGGTTTTTAATACCGACAATAAAATTGTATTAAAAGAAATCATTATGGGAAAAACAAACTGAGTAAAAATTGTTTATGGTAAAATATTATTGATTACACTGTGGAACAAAAAATCAAAGAAAGACCAGAAAATTGAATTGATTTTTTTCTTTTATGATTAATGAACGTAATCAATTTTAAATAAGACAAGACATTATATTTTGCTCTACAGTGTTCGTAAATGGAATTAATTATTGAATTGTATTTTAACGTGTAATTGTACTTATTTCTTTCTTTTTACTAATTTTTATTTACATGATATTTAAACTTGAATGGTTCGAAGAAGAAATGCTTTAAACTTGACTTGGTAAAGCACAAGTGATTAATACATAGTTTTCCTGAGTCGTAAAAAAATTTGAAAAGAAATATTGACGGATGTTAAAAAACTTTAATTATTTATATACATACATATTAATTTTTCTAATTGACACCTGGTTCCAGTTAACACCTGAATTTTTTTTAAACGTTATTAACAGCATTATTATTATTATGGTATCCAATTTAGTACTTTTCAATATAGAAAATAAAGACAAAACAGTTAATCGCAAACTGATTATTTTGTTATGTATAAAAAAAAATGCTTCGTCCAATAATTTCTTTATCGTCAAAATCTGTTTTTTGTACCTACAATAATTATCATCTTTATGTTTTATTAATGTGCCAGATAATAAATTATAGGTCAAAAGTCATTGAAAATGTTTTAAATCAAATAACAAAAATAATTGTATTTTTTTTTTTTAACAAAGGAAGGTTATAGTAAAACTTATCATGTGAATAAAATTTGTTTTTAAAAATTACTCATCTAATGTTAAATTTCGTATTAGGCCGCGACAAATGAATTTCAAAAGTTTTGTCCGATGCCCCTTTTGAAAAGTCAAAAAAGACGTGGGGCAAAAAAAAAAAAAATTTTTTTTGAACCAGATTTTCAATTGAAAATTCATGTTTTTCTAGAAAATTTAAACAATTTTAAAGTAATAATTATGTTATTGTGTCGAATTAGCTTAAAAAAATCTAAATGAACAAAAAAATCCCATTGAAATTCCTTTTTTTCCAATTTTTAAATCGAAAATTTTTAACGGTCAAATTTTTTAAAATAGATTTTTTTAATTTCTGAGTGTGACTAAAATCAAAATTGTTCGATTTGATGATTTATTTGTAAAATTTGCCAATAACATTCTCAAAAGACAATTAATTACAAATGTAAGCAATTATACGTCTGTTATTTGTATTATTTCAAAAAAATTGCCTTAAAAACATAATCTGCGAGTGGAACTTTTTTTTTTTTTTGGCCCCCCCCATCTAACATTTTATTGGATTAGGACAAAACTTTCGATTTTCATTTGTCGCGGCCTTAATTATATTTAAAATTATACGCCTTTTTTAAAGATTGATTAAAAATAAATATGTTGTATCTGTGTTTGGGATAAGCTGACGTATTTGAGTTGTGTCACAATTATTTTTTTAAGTTTACCCATATTTTTATAACCTTTTAAATTGATATGTAAGACGTGCTTTTGGATTTATAATTTACCTATCAAATATATCCGAAAAATAAAGAAGAATGTCATCGTGAACCATAAACACAAGCACATTTTTATAGACTTATATCATTTTTTGTAACAATATTTTCTTAAAAGATTATTTAACACTTACAAGGGGCCTTTACTTAATGCTGTCACTCCATGGTGACAGTAAAGCGGGACGAATGCTCACAAAGTCCGCATGTTTTATAAAAATCGTCAGAAAATGTGCTAGAATTTCATGTATGTCATACTTGGATGATTATTTTATAATAAAATTTTTCTCATGGCCATTTTTTATGAATCAAGAAAATTCCCATGAGCATTAACACAATGAATTTAATTTATTTTTTCTTTATTTTACTTTAATTATTATCAACTAGAAACAAAGAGATTCAATTTGCAATAAATTTAATTTGCATTAAAAGTACATACATTTTTTTTTTTACATAGATTTTTAGTCATATTTTTTATTACATCACTTTGAGGATGACCCTCCCCATGAAAATCAAAATAAATATGAGTTTCTTAATCAACTTAATGGTTCATTTACACAAACAATCATAATTAATCTTATATTTTCATTTATTTATATTTACAGATTCATTCAATTTAGCTTTTGACTTTTGGCCTTAGAAAAGCAAAATGAAAAGAATCAGTTTAACGAAAATTATATAGTAAGTAATCAACATTACTTGTATTGTCAAATAAATAACTGTAATCAATCAATGTCACCTGTTTAGTGAAACTAACATTTCTGGGATTCACCTGTGGTCAACTAAGTAAAATTGATTTAATTTTGATATCTTAATTAATTATTACAATCGTATTGTTAGACTGTTATAAGAGATAATAAAATGTGCAGGCATGAATAAGAAAGAGCTTGAGGTAATATATATTTAATAGCTGTTTAGAATAAGTTATCAATTAATTATTTTTATAGAGTTTTTTGTTTGCCGAAAGAGAAGCTACAACAAATCAACGTGTTAACTTACAAAATAGAACCGTTTCTCTTGAAGAAGAAGGTATTGTTGACTTCATTCGTTGTATTTGTGGGTGTACTAAATTCACCAAGTCAGATTTAGAGTCTATGTTATTTGCAAATATGGATGGATTTATGAACAATTCAGCTTCTGTTAAATTTTTTCGCAATGTCTGTGATCCAGATCCTAGTTCTGTAGCACAACGATCTTTAACATGTTACGAATTATGTCGCGATATTATATACAATAACTTGTCAATTAATGAAGATGATCGTGAAAAATTGATTGAATTATGTCCATCGTATCGATGGGAGAAGGAATTTGATGCTGCTCTTACCAGTAAAGACGATGAACATTTAAGAAAGTTTTTAAATGATTTAATGATTCAATGCAAATTTGATATTGAAAATACAAATGATTATCATCGGTATAAAGAGCTTTTACGAGATAAATGTAAAAGATTATCATCTGTTTGTAATTAAGGCTTTAGCAGTAAGGTACTTTAAGTTATTTATTAAAAAAAAAATATAATGTAATGCATAATTTGAAAAATACACACCGTTATTACGGGAATTCATAGAGGAAAAAATATACAAATAAAATTATACTTTATATCATTTTATTTATTTATTACCAGTATTACGAAAAATCATTACACGCTTACACTTGCCATTACTGAGCTTTTTGAAAATTTTGCCCTATAGTCTTTAATTTTTTTTCGCCACTCTAAGAAAACACTTACATCTTTATTTTCTGGATTTCCCCATTCTTCCATCTGTTGATAATAAGCTTCTCTAATAATTTTGAAAGCTGTCAGGTTATGATATGGAACTTTAGTGATCGGATCAAAGTATTTTGCTGGTAATTTTGTTATAGGACATAATTTAGATCTATGTTCCTTTTTGGAATTCATGGGCTTAAAAATGCTGTCAAATACTTTATTGTCAATGTCATTTTCAAAAGAAATAAAAGTTCTTTCACACTTGTTTGTTACGACAATCTTACGTTCAACTGCTTTGCGTTCAGATCTTCGTGTTCCATCAATTGATGGATCCCTTTTTTCAATGAGTTCTTCAACCAGAGGCATTGTTAGAGAGTGATATCGGATAATAGGCCCAGTAAATACACTTTTTGTTGGGCGTACTTTTTTCTTTTCCAATTCCATTCGTTTATATTTTTCGAGTGATTTTACATTTTCTTTTTCAGTTTCCCTCGCTTCTTCTAACAATTCTTCTTGAGTTGGAATGTATTCTTCAACTTTTTGAATTTTAGGCTTCTTTTTTTCGGCTTCATGTCTCTCCTTCAATCTAATTTGAGTTTCTCGTGCTTTCTGAGCTGTACTTTGGCGAAAAGTCTTTCTACTAGAATCATGCACCGTAAATCTTTGCTTGTGTGGTGATTTAATACTAGAAGGTAGTTTTTCTTTTTTTGATGGTGTTTTTGGTTTCACCACTTTTTTTTTCTTAGCTGGTAAGGGTTCTTTATAAGCTCTTGTTACAACTTTACGTTTGCGACGTTTACCTTCTTCTTCATCATGGTCAGATATTACTTCATCATTTTCATCAATACTAAAGTCACTATCAACAACATCATCGTCATCACCAATATCTTTTTGTCTGCAAATAATATATTCAAAAATTCATAAAAGTGAAGGTATCAAATCATATAGTAACTTACATATAATCTCTGTCATCATTAGTTTCAGTAAAACCGCCATAAGTTTCTTGATAAAATTCATCAACTTCTTCTTCATCTAACAATCTAGCCATGCGATTACCAGCAGTAGAACGTTTTTCACGAGTAGCCGCCATGCTTTAAATATTTCTAATTAATTTAAATCTCAACTTAAGTGTTTTGTTTTGGAAAAATATATTTAGTAAATTTTTTTAGCTTTTATTATTTTGATGTTTGATATTTCTTGTGAATCGATTCAAAAACTAAAGAATTTACTGGGTATATAGGCTACAGATCTTTTATTCAAAATTGTGTCTCTTAGTTTTATTTTTTAATAATTAAGAATTTATCGTGACAAAATACACATGACATGTACTAATCACGAAGTATTATGATATCTTTTGAAGCCAATCATAGAATATTTATAGGTAGAATAGGATATTAAAATCCACAATTTGCTGTACTAATTCATTGTTTTTTTTTGCATATTGTACTTGTGAACACATATTGAAAATGGAACAAATCGCCTAGATTGAAAGTGATCCACGTTATATCAGCAGCCATCATTTGATAATAGCGTTAAAAACTATAATTTTTCTTTAAACTTTGCCAGGAATAATCTATAATAATGGTTTTATTTAAGGTAAATGTTTTACTATTTAATTCTTACTATTTAAATAAATAAGTCATATATGAGTAAAGAAAATTGGAATTGATGTTGCCAACATTCATTTTTTCTATTGTGATGTTTATTAAACCATTGAAAGTATAAAAAAGATTATTTTATTTTTATTAATAATTTTGATAATAGAATGCAGTTGCACTTGTTACCGGAGGAGCATCTGGATTAGGCCGAGCAACAGTTGAACGTTTTGTACGTGCAGGATCAAAGGTCGTTTTAGGTGACCTTCCTACATCTAAAGGTGCAAGTGTAGCTCAAGAATTGGGAGATAATGTTATTTTTGTACCAGTTGATGTAAGTTTACTTATCTTATCAATAAAATAAAAAAGAGATGTTTATATTATGAATATTTTTAAGGTTACATCAGAAAGTGATGTTAATTCAGCATTGCAAATAGCAAAAGATAAATTTGGACGTCTGGATGTTAGTGTTAATTGCGCTGGAATTGCTGTTGCAGTTAAAACTTACAATTTCAATAAAAAAGTAGCACATAAACTTGATGATTTCGCTAAGGTTGTAATGGTAAATACTGTTGGCACATTTAACGTTATTCGTCTGTCAGCTGCTCTTATGGGTGAAAATGAGCCAAATGTAGATGGTCAACGTGGGGTTATCGTTAATACAGCATCCGTTGCTGCTTACGATGGTCAAATTGGTCAAGCTGCGTATGCTGCATCAAAAGCAGGAGTCGTTGGTATGACATTACCAATTGCTCGAGATTTAAGCACCCATGGCATTAGAATCTGTACTATTGCACCAGGGCTTTTTGATACACCAATGTTGCAAGCTTTGCCTGAAAAAGTTCGCACATTTTTGGCAGCTACCGTTCCTTTCCCAAAACGTTTAGGAGATCCAGCTGAATATGCACAATTGGTAGAATCTATTGTCAATAACCCTTTGCTAAATGGAGAAACTATCCGTTTAGACGGTGCCTTACGCATGATGCCTTAAATATATAATATCAGTCAGTGATAATTGAAAATGCATTTAGTTTAACTTTTTTCAATTTTTTTTATGTTATGTTTATATACATTAATCAAATAAAAGTTTGAAGGGTGCAACATTTTTACAAAAAATATAAATTTGAATTACATTTTTTTTATCTTAAAATTGAACTCAACGATGTTTCATAAGCCCGTTTCATTTTCATTGATTTTTTGATCAATTGACATAGAAATGAAACAAACTGAAACTTTCAACATTACCAAATGGAAGAATCAGGTAAGTTATTTTTTATTATTACAATTTATAGACAAAATAATAATATCCCATTTGAAATTTCATAATGCGATCTTTATTTAACATATAAAGAATACTTTTCAAATAATAGTCCATCCCGAAACATGTTAGTTATTCGTTTAATTCTAATTAAACTTAAATGCTCGTGAGCATAATACACCGCGTAATTGTACAAGCACTCATAAAAAAAAGCTTAAAATCTATGTTATTTAATTTTCTTAAAGGAAGAACAACAAGATCTCGTCGAGGTACTGCAAAGTCACCAGCTAAATCTACTTCTCCGAGGGCAAGAAGATCTACAAGAGGGAGAGCATCAAAAGAAGAGGTAAAAATATGCTTATGTGTTTTATGTTTTCTCCAATTCAAAACATTTTTTTTGCGAACGTACTTCTGTATTATATTTTTTTTTTTTAATTTTTAATATTGGTTAATAAACGAGGTAAAATCTATATGATGAATTACTTGCTAATGAATAGATTTTACTCCGAGAGTAATCTATTCCTGACTTAATTGGAAGATTAAACACGCAAGGGCCATCTGATTAATTTTTCTCATAAATTGTAGATTATTTTTTTAATATGAAAAATCTTATACCAGTATGCAATTTCATTCCGTTTTACAGGAACATATTGAATCTATAGAAGAAAATGAACAAATGGATACAGATCAAAGTGAAGATCCAACCATTGAAGCAAATAAAATACTTGAACAACTACAAAATCTTTCAGGAAATTGCGAAGAAGATGATATATTGAATTCTGATGGCATAACAAGTGAACCTGTTTCACAACAAGACGCTCCAGTCTCATTGCAAACAACAACTGAGGAAAATAGTAAAACATTTCCATTTGATGAAGGGATAACTGAAACTCTTCCACGTCAAGTGTCTTTTGATTCAGAAACGGTTATACCAATGCCAAAAGAAAATGACTTTGTTGCTAGTTTAGCAGTAGAAGAAAATGCGAATAGTCTACCGTCAGAAAATTTAAATGACGATACAAATGTTTCAATGAATAATGAGAATGGTGCCGAATTAACAACTGCACCTGATGATACTGGTAGTAGTGACAATGCATTAGCAGAAGATGTTGTTAATGGAGATAGTAATGCTACAGAAACAAAAGCAGATCCAGATGCGGAAATGGTATCTGAAGATGAATTACCTCAACCAGAAAAGATAATTGTTAAAGATGCTGACGAGGTATCTGATGAAGAGTTACCAGGACCAAAATTGGCAGAATTACCCGAAGATACTGAAGTCGTGTCAGAAGATGAATTGAAAATGACAGATACACCAAAGCGTAAACACGATGATGGAGATAATGAATCAAGTTTAAAAGAAGAGTCTACAGAGAAAAAAGCAAAACTCGATACAGCAGAGGTTAAAGAAGAAGAAAAGAAGAAATTACCTGATTTGGACAAATACTGGAAAGCAGTAAATGATGATTCAGCCGATTTTACTGCTTGGACATATCTTTTACAATACGTCGATCACGAGGTAAGACCATATTGAATTGTATTACTCATATGATAATTGATCCTTTATTTTAAGAATGACATCGAAGCAGCTCGTGAAGCATATGATGCTTTTTTGGCACACTATTGTTATTGTTATGGATATTGGAGAAAATACGCTGACTATGAGAAACGTAAAGGAAACAAGAAAAAGTGTGAAGAGGTAAGTTTCATTTAATTTGATATAGACATAGTACTTTCAAAAGAATACATTCTTTTGTAACACGAGTGAAAAAAAATAAAACTTGTTAAAATTGTTTAACAATGTTACCAAAGAATGATATTCGTATTCAAAGTAAGTACTCTTTTTGTTTTGTTTTGATATTAAATTATTTTTTCAAAGTACATCAAAATATGTATGTCACAAAATATGTAATGAATTACTTTATGAATCAAAGATAAACTAGTTAAATATTCTTTTTTTAAGTAAACATTGTGTCAGCTCAGAGTTCACACATCCACTGAAATTTTTAAAGAAACTCAACAAAAAAAAAAAATACATTTTATAATAATATTATTATATTTAAGTACAATAGCATTAAGCATATAATATATTTATGTATTGTAATATTTAACTGTGATAAATTACTCTGTGATATTGATTTAAATATAAGCTAAAAGTATTGTAAAATTTTATCAAAAAATTAAAATATTTGTAAGTTGTATTACAAAAAATAAAAACATTCCATCACTTAAATAAAAATTCAACATAATATCAACATTTTGTTATGTGTAGTGTTAAAGGAAAATTTGCACTTCTTCATTGATCCAGAGTTGAAGTTAATAATTGTGGAGAATCCTTTCAAAAGTCCAGAGTAAGGTTCGAAATTGTATTTGTAATTATAATTATTATTAAACAATTATTAAAAGTTAATGTAATTATGAAAAAAATTGTAAAACAAGATTTTTTTTTCTTAGAATTAAGTTAAAATTTCTGATATTATATATTCTGTGTTATAAACATTGTATCATGGATAGGTTTGTCTCAATGAATTTAAAAGAAAGTTAGAAACCAAAGTAATGTTATTACTCCTACGCAAATATGTAAAAATTAGTAATTTTGATAAAGGTAATATTTAGTTTTTAAGAAAAATCTATTGTAAATGAATTAAATTATATTAACTGTAAGTAAATTTTGTGAAATTTCGTTGAAATATAAGGTTTGTGTTAAAGTGATTCAAAAAAAAAAACAATAAAAAGTGAACAATATTCATTTTATTTCAATACTTTATAAAAAGATTGTAATATCAGTTACTATTTTTTTACATACTAATTGTTTATTTTATCTTAAATGAGGTTGGTTCAATACATTTTTCTTTTAAATTTAATGAGACAAATTAATACAAGAAACCATGATCCAATCAACTGATATACAGACAATTTACATTTTTTAATTTCTTTATTTTCGTTTTTTCAACAACAAAAGGTGTTTGAACGTGGACTCAAAGCAATCCCGTTATCTGTTGATTTATGGATTCATTATTTGTCATATTGTAAAGAGGTACAAGCTGAAAATGAAGATTTTATACGATCACAATTTGAAAGAGCATTAACTGCATGTGGTCTCGAATTTCGTTCTGATAAACTGTGGGAAGCATACATTAGATGGGAATTGGAAGGAAAACGATTGAAAAATGTTGTTGGTATATATGATCGGTTATTGTCCACGCCAACTCAAGGATACACTGCACATTTTGAAAAGTGAGCATTTTTCTATATTTTCAAGTTCAGTTTCATATTAAAAGCAATATTTTATTTTAGTTTTCAAGATTTGATTAACAGTAATCCTGTGCTAAACCTTATATCTGTAAAAGAATTTAAGAAAATTCGTGATGATTTGCGAGCAAAAGAGAAAGTAGAACAAAGTGATGATGTGCCTCCAGGTGAAGATGAACCAGATGACCATTATCGTAGCGAAGAAGAATTACAATCCATCAAAAATAAAATAATTTCGATTCGAAAGAAAATTCATAAAACAAATGTATCTGCTGTGTCAGCTCGTTGGACTTTCGAAGAAGGAATAAAACGTCCATATTTTCATGTTAAGCCACTTGAACGAATTCAGTTGAAAAACTGGAAAGATTATCTCGATTATGAAATAGAGCAAGGAAATCAAATAAGAATACTTGTTCTATTTGAACGCTGCTTAATTGCTTGTGCACTTTATGATGAATTTTGGTTAAAGTTGATTCGTTATTTAGAAACTCAGACTGATGAAAATGCTGTATCTCGTACTAGAGATGCCTATGAAAGAGCATGTACAATCCACCATCCAGATAAACCTTCTTTACATCTAATGTGGGCTGGTTTTGAAGAAGCTCAAAATAATGTTAACAAAGCTGCAGAAATTCTTGCTACTCTTGATAATAAAATTCCTAATATTCTTCAAGTTGCTTATAAACGCATTAATATCGAAAGACGTCGTGGAGATTTGGATAAATGTGTACAGTTATATGAACACTACATTCACAATGCCAAAAATAAGACACTTGCTGGAAATTTGGCAATCAAATACGCACGTTTTTTAAATAAAATTAAGAAAGACATTGATGCTGCAATCACAATGTTGAAATGTGTGTTGGAAAAAGATCCAACTAATACACGTGTTGCGCTCCAATTAATTGATTTGCTTCTGCAACGCGATGATGTTGATACAAAAGAAGTTGTTCAAGTTATGGATATTTTTGTGGCAAAAGAAAGTATTGAACCTGAACAAAAAGTGTTATTTGCTCAACGTAAAGTAGAGTTTCTTGAGGATTTTGGAAGGGATTGCAAATCACTACAAGAAGCACAAAAACAACTACAATCAGCTTTAGCAAAGGCAAATGAAGTAAAGAAAAAGTCCGAGTAAGTTTAGTTTTGCTGTGTTTTATGTAAGTCATTTTAACATAAAATTTCTTTTTATAGGGATTCATCTCGTCAAAAATCAAAAGAACCCAATCCTCCATTACCATCAACAACAGGATCCTCATATGCGGGAAACACACAAGGATATAATTATGGTACAACACAGCAACAGACATATTACAACGATCCTAACTATCAATATGGATACGCTTGGAACCAACAATATAGTCAATCCTACTATGGAGGATATTCAGGTTATAATTACGGATATTAAATTTAAGAGTGACATTGCACTATGATTTATCATTATCTATTCATAATAATTAAATTTTAATGCATTATTTTAATAACAGGTAAGCACGTTTCAGTTTAATTTTATAAAAAAAAATATATGTTTAATTCATCTAATTTGTATATTTCTTCACAAAATAAATGCGTTTTGTAAAGGTATTTAGAATTTTTTTTTCACTTCAATTATGAGATGTACCATTCAGATTTTAAAAATGACCTTATTGATGATAATTTGTCACATTATCTCTCATTATATGCAAATATAAAAACATTCCAATCTAATACACGAATGGGTAAACTATACTTTTATATTTTAATTTTGAACTGTCTCTCTTATTTCTCAAATTTTGTAATCTTTGTTTTCAATCTTTTGAATTTGTTTGATTTTAAAGAACTAAAACAAATAATAATTATATTTTATGGCATTGTGATCTGAGCTCATTCAATGATTCCCTTAATTTTTTCAAATATATTGTTATTGAAATATACGTGTTATTATCAGCAAATCCTCGAAAATACTATGTTGTATTTAATAGTCTTGTTTTGAAGTTTGACTATGTATGTTGAAGTTGCATAAAAACAAAAATTAAAAAAAACAGAAATCCGAAATGGCAAGTTAAAATACTAAATATTTTCAATGAAGTTTTTTTTAAGTAATTCTATTTAAAATTAGATTTGCATTAAAGTTTTTGGGATAATTGTGATATTTTCCCTAGTTAATGGAGATTTTATTTATGACTATATGCCACACATGTACGGAAAACATGATAGAAATGAGGACCAGCGCAATATTTTAGATGATACATGCCAAGTCTTGAATGTATCTGAGGTGTTTTTGAATAACGATTCAGAATCAAAAATGAATACGGAAGGTCAAATTACAATTTTATTTAAAATTGCTCCACATTACCTCTACTTGGACCAAATTGCAATGTGAGTCTTGTTTAAATGTGTTTAACAACAAAAAATAAATATGTAAACATAATTTAATAGGATTCGACAACTACGCAATCGATTTGATGAGAATGGATATAACGCTTTACAATTCTTACTAATTATTTCTCATTTAGGCGAGGAAAACTTTCAAATTAAATTCGAAAATGAGATAAAATTATTAATGATGAATGACAACTTAGATGTAATCAAAGAAACTAAAGAATCGAAGCCTTTATTTCAAATGTCGGATAATCAGGCATATATTCTTGATGAATGTGGTCGACTCACTTATATTATAGTGCCACCTTGGAGTCATATTCAATTTCCGTATATTAAGGCCGGTATCCTATCGACTATCTATGACTTTCCTTGTGGTCTTTGTGAAAAAGAATATGTAATGCCTCCATATCCTGGATATGGTACACATACTGAAATATCAAACGAAACTGAACAAATAGTAGAGGTAAATGAAAGTATCATTGAAAGCAATTCTGGAAATGATTTCGTGAAACAAAATAGTGTGGATGAAAGTACTACTACAGAAATATTAGATTTCAAAATAGAAGAAACTACTTGGAGTACAACACAACCAAATGTAATTGATTACATTATTAAAGAACAACCTAATTACGACTGGACCGAAGATTCAACTGAAAACTTGGTTACATCAGTGAATGAAAACAATCTGAAAGAATTTAATATACACAAAAATATGATAGATGATGAACAAGAAAGTAGTGCCACAAATTTTTCTATTCCGTTGAAAATTATTTTTCCCGTAGAGCATTTGCACTATAATGGTAATAATGAAACATACTCTAAATATAACTACATCATATTAAAAACAGGAGATCAGTCATATCATGGTCATTTAGATAGTGATAAGCCAACTGAAATGGAAAATGTACTCACTGATACAGAGTCTAATGCAAAGGAATTACTCAATGGACTTGATGAAGATGCCAAAGAATTATACATTAGTCAAACAGGCCAAATTTATCAACTTTTTAAGGAATATTTCGTTAACAGTCAAAAAGACAATTTCAAAGAAGTATTGTTAGTAGACACCGATATTATTAGAGATGAGCCTAAAATAACGAATTTAAAAAAAGTCACCGATATTCGTAGACATTATGAATATCTAGTGCAATGGTTAACTTGGCAATTTGAAATATGATTCGTTAATGTAAATTATATTTCTCTTTTAATTGTTTTTTTTTATTAAAAAGTTTTTTTCAACTTATTTAAGCAACTTGAAGTCAGCAATTCAATATTTTAGTTAAATTAATTATCAATTAAATTTTATACGGAAAAAACGTGCTTTATTATCCCAAAGATTTTTTTAATCAAATTTAATTCCTTTGGGTAATATGTTATTTTTCTTGGCATCTTCGACTCTAATATAATAATTTGTAAAGTCAACAAAAGGTTTAATCTTTACATTGTGTTGTGCAAGATGGTTAGCTGAAAGCATATTGCTAACCAAATCATCACTGATAAAACTGTTTTTATTCTGTGTCTGATTTTTTGCATTCGGGATTGGGTAGTTAAAATTCCTTATTAACAAAGTCATGTCTTCTCTCGTGCTTAATCGTTTGCTTTTCTCTTCCATAAACTTTTCGTAGTGTTGCAGATTAATCTTGTTTATCACTATTTTAAGAATAATCAATTAAAAACAAAGTATTAGAAAGCTGAACGAGATCAACAATTTTACCGCTTACCTGACTGCGCAATACCCATCAAACTAGTTTGATTACGAAAATGTTCAACTGTTATTTGAATACACTTTTGGTTCACCAAACTTGATTCCAAATCAAACAAATCTGCTAATGTTTTACAGAGACCTTTTGACATAAGTATTAAGAATCGGGTGGTATCATTTATTTCTATTGGACCAACAATTTCTGGTACATTTATTATCGGTTCAGAAGAAGCCGCTGATAAAAATGTAGAATCTTTATATCCTGCTTTTCCCATATAATTTCCAATACAACGCGTAGCGTAAATAGCATTATTTTTCTTTAGAGCTTTTACATCGAGGCCCAGTAATTTAAATCTTTCTTCTTCATCGGGATTGGACAAGTCGTGATCCACACTCCATTGGGTTACGCGAAGCACATTATTATCATCATTTTTACACAATAAAGCACGAGAAGTTCCCAAATTTGCTATATACAATTTTTTTTTGTAAATTAAGGCAATAACTACACTTGCTCCGACAGTCAACTCTTCGTTAATTTTGTTTAGTTCATCAAGGACTGGTTGATATTTTTTTGCAATTTCATATTCGCTTAACCCCGGTGGAATTGTGTCTAGCAAAGTTATCTTTTTAAATAAAAGATTATTGATTTGTTCATTATAACTTTTTTCCACATTTATAAATGCTTCCCTAAAAAATTTTAATATTTTATTAAAAAGTCACATAAACTACTTAAATATAACTTACTTGATTAAATTGATTATCTCATCTTCAGTAAACCCGGATCTCATGTGTCGAAAAAAAATATCATAAGGAATTGTTTGCAAAGAAAGGTCGGCCACTTGAGGACCTTTGTGTCCGGTAAATATTCCATATAAATAACTAAAAGAAATTATATAAAAACTTATAATCTTTATCAATAATAGTTTATAATAAATAGCTATAGAAATTATTAATAGATCTAAGAAATACTTAAAATTTATTAAGATCTTACATATTATTTTCAAATTTACAGTAAATTTTTTTATCCAATTTTGTCTGATGTGTCTCTATACGACTTCCATCTGGTCGATATTGCATTGATACCGCTTCACCTAGTCCAGTGTCTGAGCAATGAGGTAAATCCTCAGTCCAACTAATTGGACTATCATCCATTTCACTTCAAATTTGCTTTATTTTGTTATTGTATCATATGATAAAATCGACGTTTACTGTAAAATTAGAATTGCGATAGATGGTTCAAACTTATTTAGCCGTCTAACGGAATTTTAGTTTTTACAGTATATTTATCTGATGTTGTTTTTGTGTAATGAAATTCAAAAAATTAATATGATATTCTTTATAATTTTTTGTACTTTCATCAAACTATCTGTACAAAATATAGACATTTACAATGAAGAACTATTTATCAAACCTCTCAAAGGTGGATATATTAATACTTATTTCCAATTTACAACACGATGGAATTTAGACTCAACAGAAGATTGTAAGAAAATCTATATGTAAAAAATAATAAGAAAATTTAAAATTAATCCTTTTATTCAACTAGTGCTTCATACTCATCTCACAGCTCGCCCAATTGCTGAAATATTTCGACTTTATCCCATTAATGAATTACATGTTTCACTTACATCCGGCTTATGGAGAGCTGAAAAATGGGGTTATCCTGTAGTTGATGCTCCTACTGGTGCTGAAATTTGGGCATGGTTTAGAAAAGATTTGAATAGTACAGAAGAATCAATAGATGATCAGTGGAAAAACTTATGTGGAACACTGTCTGGACTGCTTTGCGCTTCATTAAGCTTCGTTGACCATACCAACACGTTAAGTCCTCATCTATCATTGAGACCTCAGTTTTACGATGTAAAACATCAACAAAACGTAATTATTCGTTACTCAACACTGCCAAGAGAAATAGTTTGCACAGAAAACTTAACCCCATGGAAAAAGTTTTTACCTTGTAGTTATAAAGAAGGACTTGCATCACTTCTAACACCAGAAAAACTATACAGTACGAATTATCACTCACTAGGAATCCATGTGAGAAAAGTTTGTGATAACAAAAAGTGTGATAGTTATACTTTAGAAATAAGACAAACAGTAAATTTGGTACATGATCTAATGATTTTCGGCGGTCGTGATTGGTCTATAAGGAAGCTCTTTGGACAAGGTATAAACGGTTTGTGTCCTCTAGCTGATACATCTAATGTTTATATAGAAACAACAGGATCTAATATTGAATTGACACCATCTCCTCATTCAAACGAGGAATCACGACGTGGAGGTTCAAATTCAAAATATGCTGTTTATGATGTAAAGAAATTCAAAAATCAGTTGGTTAATATTGCAGTTGTTGATAAATCAGACTCAGATAAAGTCGACATAGTAATACCACCTCCCATATTTGCAAAACGCTCCTTATTGGGAGTAGGTCAAGAACGAGGAAAAATTGTAACAAAATTAACAAATAAACATTGGGGATCGCTTGATATAATCCTACTAGAAAATATTCCATGGTATGTGCCGATCTATCTACATACATTAAAACTAAAAATTGAAAATAAGGATCTGTATATCAAACCTAAATTTGTACAGTACATTCCAGGCAAACAACGAAAACAAGCTTATCACTTGGAGGTGGCATTTACAATTCCAAGTAGCTCAACAGTTGAAATCAGTATTGACTTTGATTATATATTTCTCAAATGGCAAGAATATCCTCCTGATGCAAATCATGGTCATTATATTGGTGCTGCGATCGTAACTGCTATGTTGCCGATTGCTAGAAATTATAGTAGTATCCCTATTGATGGAAGTTTATTTGCACATTCTTTCAATGCAACTAGAGGAGAAGGATATTTGGTTCAATTAAGAACTGAAGTTCTTTTGATTACTTTACCAACACCTGATTTTAGCATGCCTTATAATGTAATATGTTTGGCATGCACAGTTGTTGCACTGGCATTTGGTCCAATTCACAATATGTCGACCAAAAAGATTGTTTTGAAGGATAAAACTACGACAAAGGGATTTCTGACTAAGTTAAAAGAAAAAGTTTTCAAAAATAAAAAAGAAGAATGTTGCGAAGAACATCCAAAAGAAACCAAAGGCTAAATTAGTATTATAATTAAATTTAATTCATGATTAATGGAATGTAATAACATCTATATAATTTAAGGAAATCTTTTTCTCAATAAATTTTCAAATTTCTTTAATGATTTTCCTTTTTCGCTATCACTTACTGTTGATATATTTGAGGAATCTTCAGTATCACCTATAAGATTCTCTTTAGGAGCTAATTTTTTATACAAATCAATCAGAGATAACTGATCTTGTTTCTTTAATGATTTCATTTCCAATACTTTATAAAACTCTCCCAGACTACTTTCCGGTAAAATTTTCAAATATTGTTCTATAAATTGTTGAACTGGGGACACCGGAGCCATAACAATTTTAATTATCATTTCTGCTTTCGACATACCTTTAACAACTACTTTTGTGTAACTGGTAGGTGCTTTTCGAACTACTTGGGATCCAATAGAAGGCAAATCTAATAGTGTTGTTTTTAAAGAGTGGGTATCTAATAAAAGTTGCTCACACCCCATTATATTACTTGTGGTATCATTAGTAGGACGACACTTGTATAACGTGTTTATATATTTTGGAATAAATGAGTTGACAAATTTATGACAGAATTGCGTATAATATTTACGAGATGTTGAAAGATTGTCCCTTATAATAGGAATTGACTGCTTAAAGTGAGTTATTATGGAATTGACAAATGGACTTTGATCTCCAACCTGACTAATGTTTTGCCACTGAACTTTTGACATTGCTATCATTGCTGGTTCGCATCCACTTTCTACATCTTGTACTAATAGGTGAATTGAGTTTGAAATGACTCGATGAAAAATATCCTTTTCTTCGGATAAGTCAATTTTATCTTTAAATATTGGTTCAATTTTTTCTTTTAATTTATCTTCTAGTTGTTCTACTGTTTCCAAACAATATTCGGCCGTTGTCATAATACAACAAATCCTTATAACTTCATCTTTTGTGTAGCGTGGAGTTTCTCCTTCTTTTAAAAAATTGTGAATTACTTGACCAGCAGCAGTTGGTAAGTTTTGCAAATCTTTTGTTAGAAAACTCAAATTCGTACCGATTGTTGGCTGTACTGAAGTTAATTTAGGAATTCTACTCTCGAGGATCTTAGCTGCATATTCTCGAAGATACTTTTTAAAAACTGTAGCTAACTCAAACATTGTTTTTCCGCTACTCAATTGTGTACATTGCACCATACATTTTTTATAAAACACGAATAAATCAGCACAGCTTGGAAAAACACCTGCATTTATATCTGTAATATCTTTCTGATATTCTCTTACAAACTTTTCTACTAATTCAGCCAAGTTTCGATCAATGCTTTCGGTGTACAAATTTAAGTATGCCTTAAAACATATTCCAATTAAGTTTACAAAAGGAGACTGGATTTTTTCTAGTTCATTGTGAATTTGTTCTTGGCTTAGTATGACTGCTTCATTTTCTAACAAATTTTTGTTTGCCATCGAAGGATTTTTTTCTATGGAACTATGTGAAGGTGAAAATTTATCATCAAATGTAGCACCGGAGAAACGTTTTACAAGAAGGATTTCGAATGTCGATGTCTTTTGAATGGCAAAGAGTAATAGTTTTACATCTATTTCAGTACGTCGTTTATTCATAATGTTTGACAACTCTTCTCTGGAACAATGAAAAAAAAACTAGAGAGCTTGATTTTGGAAAAATATATAAATACTACCTGGTTATGTTACAAAAATGTACAGCAATTCTCTCTGAAACCTCCCAGTCCATTGGAAAAATTTTACCATACTTGTCCTCAAAATCCAACAACTTTCTTTTAATCCAAGCGTATCTCTTATCAATTTTGTCCAACCATGCAATGTCTTGATTTTCATGGAAAAGTTGAACATATTCTTCAAGTTGAAGAGTAACATACCACTTCAGTAACTCGCGCTTAACCTTGGGATCCAAGACGGACAATACTTTACAAGCATCTGTTAGTTGCTTCATTGACATTTTATTTGCATTATTAGTAGCAGTATTATTTGTTGAAAAGCAATTTTTAAAGTCTTCTGTAATCTGACTTGCTAATTCTGTGTGTATTTGTGTTACTCGTTGAGATAATGATTGAATATGCGGTATTTCTGTATATTGTTTAAAATATTCATTAACTTCCGTAATGGCTTGTAAAGGATTTAGTATCTCTCCATATTGTCGGTTTTCAGCCAAAGTAACGAGACTTTCAACTCCTCCAAATAACATATGTAAATGGTTTAAAATAGTAATTGCTGATGTTAAATTTTTTTTAGCACAATCCAGTTGTTTAATGTCAGCTGTTATTTCTTTAACCATTAGTTCAGTTTTTTCTGCACGTTCTTTGATATCAGTTATTTGTGAAAAAAGCTGAACAATTGTGGTTTGAGCTTCTTGTAAAGCTTGTTTCCCTTGTTCCCCTGTTTGACTTTGACTTCTGACAACACCACGAATGTTATCATCTAGCTCACTTATTTGCAGTTCCATCTTATTAATTATATCATCAATATTGGAAAGGCTTTGCTCATTTGGAAACAACTGATTTATATAGTCGGTAGAATCAAAGTCCGCTGCATTCAATGGATCCTGATTTTGTAATACTTGTTCAATGCATTTTTGAACATTATCAGATAAAACTATTTTTTGGACACATGAGTTAGTATTCATATTTCTTTTTACGTGGCCCTATTACTGATTTGTAATATAACTAAAAATATTATCAATATTTTACTTTATAGAAATACTGATTTGGAATAATCATATGATGTTATATCCGAATTGAATTACTTTGCTTTAATTTAATATTTTTAAATTTTATTATTTGCTTATTTAATTACATAAATAAACAGTAGGCAAATTATTTACCTAAAAATAAACCAGTTCATTTTCCAAACCTCGATAAAGAATATTATTCCTTTTTCCATTTATTTGTCGGCATCGAATTTCTCAAATAGATTTACAGTATTCCCTCTCTACTTTGCATCTCTATATATTGCAAAACCTTGTACTTTGTAGTGACTTCACCCCTACTTACTGTAAAGTAGACAGGGAATACTGTTTTTATATTTAACTCCCGGAAAAATTCTGTTTAAAATGTCGGTTTCAAATTTAGTTTTTTAAAGCTTTTAAAGAATCAAAAATGTGTGGAAATGAATTTAGAATACAAGTTTTAAGAGTTTTTGAGAAAAATTTATTTTTGTATATTGCAGTCATTAACCGGAAATGAATAAATAAGAGGTAATTTTATCAAAGGGACATACGGCAAACCCATGGTCACTATTACAGTGAAAAAAAATGTTATCTCGTATTATAAATAAAACTTTTGTTATTTTTTATTCAGTTTTCCTTTATTCTAGTTTTGCTTAGGACATTCGAATAATAAGTTTTTAGTTAGATTCTGTGTATTTATATTGACAAAGACATGAATGATAAATTTATGTATATATCAATTGCTGTTGTTGCAATAATTATTCTACTTATTGCTGTTTTGGTTTGTAAGATGTGTTTTCAAAAACCTAACAATTCTGTCAACAAATATATTAGTAATCGTTCAGCCTATTCTGGAAGTCATATGCTCGAAGGTACAGATATTAACAGTCCTAGCTTGACTGATAGTCTTTCTGCTTTCCAAACATCGCCCGCGAAACAGTTACCAGAAAATGCTACACTTCAAAATCTTTTTGACACAAATAAAATACGTAAAAAGGTTGCAACTAATCTTATAGCTAAAAGTAATCGTTCATCTGCCCCATGTTCCAGTTCAAGAGTAGTATCTCATTTTTTGACTAAACATGATGGCCATTTGCATGCAGGAGTTGTCGTTTGTGATCAAGATTTACCAGAGGCGAAAATAACAGTTTTCGATAAAACATTTAGTGATGATAAAATTGGGCATTTATCTGCCTTGTTCGAAGCACACGAAAATGCTGAACGTGCGAAAGGTTTCATCAAAAAACCACACCCAACTTTTATTATAACAAGTAGTAGTGAAGGTGAGTTATTACGTCGATTACAAACAGCAGGTTTCAATAGAAAATTATCGTTGACACAAAGAATGTCAGAAAATAGTGGATTAAAACTTCCTGCTGAATCACCTTATAATCAATATATAAATTATACAAGCAATGGTTGTATGTCAGAGTCTGGACATACCATATATGATGATCCGGAAATTTTTAAATTCATTGATAATGAAATTTTATCTAAATTAGATCCTGAAGAAATTGTCTACAATGATAATAAATAATAAGTTCTCTAAATTAGAAGCAATATGTATTTAAACAAAAATAATATTATAATAATAAATGCAAGGCATATTTTAGAAAAATAAATTATTTTTAAGTTTCATAGTTTAAATTATGTCATGTTTCATATCGTTATTTACAAAAAAAAAATATACTATCAATACTTCCAGTTATATTTTTGATAAGATATCGCACTTTTTTAGAAGTGATAAGAATATGCTATGAGTAACACCGTACTTATATTGGTCATATTGCTTAAAAATGAATTTATTGACAGATATGACTCGAAAACTGAATTAGCTTCTGTTGCACAAATGAAAAACTTTAATATAGTTTTGCTTTGAAGGAAAGCTTTAGTGAGATATAGGAAGTAAATAGGTGGAAAATGTAACATCTTAAGTTCATTATTTAAAAATCAGTAGATGGGAATCTGTTTACATTAAAATTATTATAAAAAGCTAATGAATACGAACATAAACAATAAAAAACACTAGACATTTGCAATGCTTATGTTATAACAAAATTATTAGTAGCGTAATTGAACTTATCGGAAAAACAGGTTGACCAGAAAATCTACATAAAAGATTAACCGTACAAATCAACTTTAAAATTTGAAAATTTAACAATCATCAAATAACCAATGATGCGATACATTAAGATTTAAATTACTATTTTTATTTAATAGCTTAAAAAAACAATAAGTGATAGTGAAAAATTAAAACAAAAAAATATTAAAGTCTTATATATAGCAGGATAACTATTTAAAAGAGACATTTAATTCGATACGATTGTTTTAATGCAATATTTAACTTTAAGAAGAATAATGGTGAGATGAAAATTTGAAAATATGTTATAAATTAAATTTTAATAACTTTTAAGGCAAATTTGATAAGACCAATCCACATTTTTTTCAAATAATTTCTTATCATATCTTTGAATAAACAGATAGTACCTTATCAATCAAGGCATCATTAATATGACGAGCCTTAACAGTTGATGAAAAAAAGTTGGTGGAGGTGTCTGGTTAATCTTAGATAGATATAAATCACGCTATATTGAGATATTTCTCGTACATAAAAATACTTTTAATTAATTGAGAGATGTGTAAAATAAATTGATAAAAAAATTATTGCAAATACTGAGAAAAAAGTTATATGAGTCAAGTCCAAGCAATAATGTATCATAGTTATGTGGAGTTGATATTAATCAAAATATCGTAGGGTCTCAAGTTTCAATTAGTTGAAGAAAGAAGTATTTCTAAAATTATAAAAAACTTTTTTTTCAAAATGTTATCTTAATTCAGTTTTGCGTAGTTTAAGATCAAAATAATGTTTCCATTTTTTATGTCTCTCTTTTACAGAGACACTAGTAACCAAATTGTTAATGATATTATGATATAACAATCAATTTGTTAAGAACTGTATAATAAAAAATAAAATCATTCATTGATTTACGTTATTTCATTCATTCATTTATTTACTATTTTATCACTCTCTCGATAAAACATCGTCTAAATATGATCTCAGTTTCTGTTTGGCTATTGAGTACTAATGATAAGAAAATAGTTATTGAAAAATTAAAGTAATAACATCTGAATATCACGATTTAGTGTGAAAAAAAAGTATGAAAGCTATTAAACATTTTTGAATTTAACTTTAAAACAAATGTTCAGAATTAAGGGTCGTAGACAAAACAGTTTATTTTATATAAGGGATTTAGGTGGTTTTAAGGTTTTATGGCATAAGGTGTAAAAGTTAAAGTAACTATTTATAAAGGCATTAATTTTTTTCTATTTGTAGGGAAATCGAGTGGCAACTTTCAGTGAAAATTTAAATATTAAAATAGGTGTTGGAATAAAAGAAAAAAAACCGAAAGATGTCCAAACGAACAAAATCAAATCAAATAAATACTCGATTATTTCATTTATTCCACAAAATCTTCTGGAACAATTTCGTCGGATAGCCAACTTTTATTTTTTATGTATGTCAATTATATCCCTGTCAATAGATAGTCCTGTATCACCCTTAACATCTATTGCTCCACTGTTTTTTGTTATATCAGTAACAATGGTCAAACAAGGTTATGAAGATTATCTTCGATACAGAACAGATCGAATTGTTAATTATTCTCTGGTAACTGTAATTCGCGATGGTCAAATGTGCGATATAAAATGTCAAGATGTAAGGCAGGGTGATCTTGTAAGAGTTCCACGTGACTGTGATGTTCCATGTGACTTAGTGTTAATGAAAAGTTCAGATCCAGGTAGAAAATGTAACATAACGACAGCAAATCTTGATGGTGAAACAAATTTGAAAACATTAAGTGTGCCAAAGGGTTTGCCTGATGTAGAAATTAAGGATTTAGGAAGTTTGGGTACGATTGAGTGTGAACAACCTCAAACTGATTTGTATTCGTTCAAGGGGAAAATTGAATTAGATCAACATTTATCACGTGGATTAAATGATAGTATTGATCAATTAGATTTTCATACAATTCCCTTAATGTCAGAAAACCTACTTTTGAGAGGATCTAAAGTTCGGAATACTGAATGGGTAGTAGGATGTGCAGTATACACGGGTCAAAGTACAAAACTTGCACTCAATAGTCGTATAACTCGAAACAAAATGTCATCAAGTGAAGCTTGGATCAACCGATATTTGATTTTTTTCTTGTGCCTTCTAATTGCAAATGTTACCATATGTTACTTACTTAAACGCTATTATGACGTTAATAAGGCGGCTCATAATGTATATCTCGGTGAAAATACCTATAATTCTAAAAGCATGGTCCGACAGGTTCTTCAAGACTATTTCTCATTTCTTATATTATTCAATTACATAATCCCAATATCACTCTATGTGACAATAGAAATGCAAAAATTCCTTGGATCATTTTTCATGGAATGGGATTTGGAGTTGTATGATGAGGAGACAGATCAACCATTTATTGTGAATACATCTGACTTAAATGAAGAATTAGGACAAATTAATATATTGTTTTCAGATAAAACGGGAACGTTAACTAAAAATATTATGGTTTTCCAGCAATGTTCGGTGAATGGTAAAAAATATAGACAAACGGGAAGAGGATTGCAAGAAGAAGGAAAACCATATTCATTAAAATTGAGTGAAACGTCAGTAAGTTTATTTACATAAAGTTTAGCAAAATTTTCTCTATGCTATTTCACAGAAAAGTTGTTTTGAGTTCTTTGAAGCATTAGCATTATGTCATACTGTACAAGTGGCTGGTAAAATTGAAATAGAGGGAATATCTGATGGTATTGAAAATAAATTTTTAAATCTTGACGAGGAAAGTGATATGAGTGATTATGGTCATGACAATGATTCAAATAGATCTTCTGTAAAATATACCTTTATCGGAGCCCCTTCTACTGTAGATGAGATTAATAGTAAATTTTTTATAAAAATAATTGTAGTTTCACTCTTTAAATAATTTTTTTTTTTTTTAAGAATCACAGTGCAACGGTATCAGAAATACAATTAACGATGATTTCAAACAAGTTCATCCAATTAGGCCTGTAACATTTATAGAAAATGATGCGAGAAAGCATCTGTTTAAAGCAAATATTTTAAAGGCAAAATCAGAATCTTTAACAAGAACACTTTCTGATGTACCTGATGGACAAGCAAATCAACAATCAACAAGTACAATGACACACCGACGTACCCAATCAGATGCACCCACAATTAAATTTCAAACACATGAACTAGACTCAGTTACATTGAGACGCACTGGTTCAAATCTTCAAAGAAATATGTCAGATAGAACGCAAACGAGAGAATATTATGGATCAGAAGTATACACTACAAATGATTTAGTTGAAAGGAGATACACAACGTTACGAGCCAAGCAATATGTAACCTTAATTGAGTAAGTATGATGTAAGGCATATAAGTTTAAAGTATAAACAATAAATTTTTCTATTTTGTAGTCAATTAGATTATCAAGCTTCGAGTCCCGACGAGAAAGCACTTGTTGAAGCTTGTGGAAAGTTAGGTTTGATCTACACAGGAGACGAAAATGAAATTATCCAATTAAAATTGTCTGTTGATTGTTTAAAAGTGAGTTTTCTTATTGGTAGACTAAAATTTTATTAATAATAATAATTTCTGGTTTTGAAGAAACGTCGTCCTGGTCAAGATGACCACGAAATTGCTCTCTTTAAACGTCTTCAAGTGCTTGAATTTACATCTGATCGAAAACGAATGAGTGTCGTGGTTCAAGATAAAAATAGGCAACTGTGGTTGTATTCAAAAGGAGCTGAGAGCCATGTTTTGCCATTATGTAACGGTACCAAAAATAAAAATCTTATTCAAGTTACGCAAACACACGTTGATGATTTTGCTAAGGAGGGCTTACGAACGTTAGCAGTTGCTAGAAAAAAACTGAGTAAAGAAGAATATCAACAGTTTAATAAAGGTTAATTTAATTTAAAATTTATTAAAGAAATTATAAATAAGAAACATTTAACAGAACTTTTGGATGCCAATAACTCTTTGAATAACAGAGCCAAATTAGTTGAAGAATGTCATCGAAAAATTGAATCGGGTTTAGAACTTTTAGGAGCAACAGCTGTAGAAGATGCTCTACAAGACGATGTAAAAGATACATTAGGTAGGATAGGCATTTTTAATTGTTGCTCTGAATTATTAAATTAATCTTTTTTCATTAATATGCAGTTAGCCTCCGGGAAGCTCATATCAAAGTTTGGGTATTGACTGGTGACAAAATTGAAACTGCACTTAATATAGCTTATAGCTGTGGTCACATTCCAGAAGACGCAGTAAAATACCATATAACTGGTTGTTCAGATAGTTCTGAAATTTTATCACACTTCCAATATTTTTCACAAGAATTAAAAAGAAATAAACATAAACCGGTTGCCTTGTTAATTGATGGTATAAGTTTACAAGCTGCCCTAGATTACACACCTGAACTATTTAGAGATTTGACGATTCAATGTCATGCAGTCCTTTGTTGCCGTTTAAGCCCATTACAAAAATGCGAAGTAGTCAAATTGATGAAAACTGAAAAATCTAAGCCGATTTGTGCCAGTATTGGAGACGGAGCAAATGATGTTTCTATGATACAAGAAGCACATGTCGGAATCGGAATTGTGGGAAAGGAGGGAAGACAAGCAGCAAGATGTTCAGATTATGCAATCGCAAAATTTTGTCTTATAAAAAAGATGTTTTTGGTACATGGACATTATTTTTCACAGAGACTGGCATACATGGCATTATATTTCTTTTATAAGAATTTGGTATTCATGGGAATTTTGGTGAGTTAGTTATACTTTTTCTTCTTCAATAAAATTTTAAAAGGAAATTCTTATATCATAGCTCTATTTCCAATCTGATTCGATGTATTCTACACAATCAATTTATGACTCTCTATTTTTAACATTATACAACGTAATTTACACAGCAGTGCCAGTCTTAGTATTAGCTCTTACAGACAAAACATATTCAGAAAAAAAGTTATTGGAGAATCCAATATTGTATCTTGAGACAATTGGAAATAAAAAATTCAAATGGTCTCATTTTTGTGAATGGATGATTTTGGGAGTTTTTCATTCATTGATCATATACTACTTGACTTATTATTTGTGGTTACAAGACCCAATTTTACTATCAACCGAACATCCACCACCATTGTATGGTTTTGGAACGCAGTTGATACACAACGTTGTAGTTGTAGTTAATTTGAAATTATTGCTAGAAGCTATCTATAAAACGTACATTTTTATTTTATCAGTTGTTCTATCAATTCTAGCATTTATGCTTACAACTATAGCATACAATTATCTCCCAATGTAAGTTCAATTGAATTTAAAGAGGACCCGACCAAATCTTTACATTATAACTTTTTTTTATTTATATTTCAGAAATTATGATGGTGACATGTTTCACGTGTACAACCACCTTCTTATTGCTCCTAGTTTTTGGCTCTTGTCAATTCTCATAATAGTAACGGCTCTTATGCCAGATTATACAATTCAAGCATTTAATGCCTTTGGATTTCGTTTCAAAAATGTTTTTCCAGGAACTAATAAAATGATATCAGAAAAATTGAGACAACGATTTAAAGATAATATTAATAATAATCAAACTAGTTTCAATAACTATCTAGATGGTCATATTAATCACAACAATAATTTAGAGGCTGTTCACACAACACAATTATAAAGCTTTTTTTTTTTTAATTTTAAATTTAATTTTTAAAATTTCTAGTCAGCAAAATAAAACATTATTAAAAATCCAATTTTTTTTACTCACTTGTCAATGCTTTTCTCTTGACCCAGTCTTTGTGGTTAAACATATTTTGTATTCTCACAATTTTCTTCAAATTTTTTTCTTCAACGTTTCTAATGTTTAAATAAATTTTAAAAAATTTTGTTATCTCAGTTGGTTAATTATATATTGAACCACTTATTTTTAGTCGACGGTTCATTCTTCATAAGCACCGCCATTTTATTTTAATTTGAATAAAATTGAGAAAAATTTTCAACTATAAGTGCCTCTTTCAATACAGCAAATCATAAAAAATTAGTGATTTTTGTCATTTTACTGAATGAAAACTGAGCTGCAGTGTAAAATAATGAAAGTCACCGAACAAAATAGTTGTGCAATTTTGTTTGACTAAAATGGACTTATGAACCGCTTTATCGAAACGACGATTCTAGTGCAATCATTTTTTCGTGAACCTCGTGGGGACTTGAAAAAATAGTTTTTAATTTAATTTTTTTGAATGTGGAAATTCAATTAAATAATAAAAGTACAAGTAAACTGTGCAGAACAGTTTGTTAATTTGAGTGAACAACATGGAGAATTCCTATGGTATTGGAATAGCTAATAGGTAAGTGAAAAAAGAGTTTTGGCGCAGCAGCAGCGCATTTTCTACAGTAAAAAGTATAAAATTTTTAGTATGATTATGAGACATCGGATATATATTTTGCATAGATACTCGTACACATGGTTACTCCATTCTTGGAATTCTTACTTTAATCAAGAATTTTAAGAAATATGTGGGGTCATAATTGGATTTTTTCACAAAAAAACTATAATTATCTTTGTAATTTCCCAATTATTCACGTGCTTATCAAGATTTTCTTTCTTTTTTCTTTTTCTCGTTTTCGTACACACACATTTATAAACTTTCGCATACACATATAGGTACGACCTATTTTATCTCGACGATGACGAACAGGACCCGTTCGAGCAGTTAAAACAAAAGAAGCAAAAAAGTGCTCCAACTGCTGTTACTGCTACCAACATAGGCACTGCAGCGGGCAAAAAGACTCCTGCTGCTGGACAAGTGATTAATACAAACATCGGCCAAGCTAAATCGACTAATGTAAATAATAATAATAATAACAAAACTGCGGAGAAGGAGAACAAAATATCGGCCTCGAACAAGAGTAACCAAAACAACGAAAAAACTGGAGGTGCTGCAGGAAAAGGTGGAAATAATGCTCAACGTCCTAAAGGAGGGATAAAAGAAACTCAAAATGTTAAGAGCTTGGACAATCGTGGACCTCGTGAAGGTAAGTCGAGATAACACCGTTAAAAACAGCTGCTTCAATCAAAAAATTCCTATTTCATTTAAAATGCGTGCTTAAACTATTCCAAAACACTAGTAATCAAACATAAAATGAACACACTTAAAGTTAAAACGTGTGTGACTTCCCATACATGTTAATAAAAGAAACATATCTGTCTTTACAATACAACAACAATCAAATTAAAGGCACACACATAGTTTTGTGTTCTATATTTGTTACGTCTCCGTGTGTTTTGTTAATGAATGTGCGTTCTCCTGTCTTTACACTTAATTTTTTGTACGTATATGATATAATGATATATCGAGTACATAATGCAAACAGTAAAACATTGAATTAAAAAATATTCAACCGCATGTATCTTTTCTTGTTGATCATCAAGTCATTGAGTTAACGAAATAAAAAATCAAAGAATATCTTAGTTTTCCAACTTTTACTATTAATCCAGTTGCCATTTTAATTGCAATTTATAAAATAATGAGTGTTTTCTTTTTTTTGTTTTTTTATTTAAGAATAGAATAATGTATTCAAATGTTTTAAGAATCTAAAAAAACAACAATCTCGCGATGATGAATATTTGTATATTTTTCCGTATTTACACTCGAACAATATCTTATCAGTATGCAAAACAAAAATAAAATTATAAATAATGAGAAAATCACAGTTCACAGGTCTGGTAGTAAAATTAAATGTGACCGAGTTTTTAAAATGATGATAATATTTATTAATTTTGTGTTTGTTAATTTTGAGTTGATGATGCATTTCGATATTTTGGTAAAATTTTTGAAAGTATAATTAGTATAATAGTGAATATAACTTTTTTTATTAAACTACACGAGTGAATATGAACTGATAAATATAATTCAAACTAGAATTCATTTTTTGAGGTAAACCAAAGAAACCCCTTTGAATATAATCAAATTATATCTTATCTTAATACCATGTTTTTATCTCAAGTATTAACCATCGAATATTTCATATTTTTTATGTAAATTTGCCAAAACAATAGTTAAATTTCATCGCATTTAGTTTAGCATGATATTTTTGTGTTTTGTTGTATGTTTGATCGGGTATAATAATAGTCATATATTAGTAATTACCGAATAATAAATCTTTGAATTTAAAAATCTTTGTTTATTATTATGAGAAGTGAAATTGATGATATTTGTTTTGTAACAGACAAGGACAAAAATGCCAATCCTAATAAGAACTTTGACCGTCCACAAAACAAGGAAGAACGGAATAACCGACGTAATCGTGATGGAGATCGACAACAAAATGGACCAGTTGGCGAATTTAACAATCGTGAAGATCGACCTAGAAGGCAAGGAGGACAAGGAGACCGAGATGGCAAGCCTCGATTTGATCGTCGCGGCAAACGTGAATTTGATAGGTGAGTATTTGTGTTTTGGATTGAAGTATTATTGACTAGAATGCATGGTAATGTCGAATATTGTTTTCTTATTTACAAAAATTTTCGCGTTAAGCAGGCAATCTGGTTCAGATAAGACTGGCGTCAAGGCTGTAGATAAACGTGATGGTGGAGGTGCACATAACTGGGGATCCCACAAGCAGGACTTGGAAGATTTAAACAAAGGTACGGAATACTTAACTGATGGTGAGAAAAATGACTCAGCTGTTGAGGGTGAAATAAAAGAAACTGGAGAACCTAATGCCGATGAAACTAAACCAGTAGAAGAAGAAGTAAAAGAAATGACCTTGGATGAATGGAAGGCTCAAAGAGCTGCCACTCGTGCTAAGCCACAATACAATTTACGCAAAGCTGGTGAAGGTGAGGATACTGCACAATGGACTAAAATGATACCATTAGACAAGAAAAAGGTAATTTCAACTGAAAAACTTATTTTAAAAGCTCTTGATTAACGATTTTTTTACAGGAAGGTGATTCTGAAGAATCGGACAACGATAAAGCTAATCCGAATCAACATGGTGTTGCTGGACGTGAAAAGAAAAAGGTACTCGATATTGATTTCCACTTCTCTGATAGCCGTCGTTCTGGTGGTGGAATGGGACGTCCTCGACGTGGAGGAAAACGAGAATTTGGTGAAAAACGTCAGGGAGGTGATCGTGCAGAAAACCGAGATGGACCAAAACCAGATGGTGATGGACCACGAGGTGAAAATCGCAGGAACGCACCTCGCAGAAATGAACGAAGAGTAAGTTTCATTGCAAAAGAATTAATTCGCCATATTATAACTTTCAATTTAAAACAGGACCGTGGAGATGATCGTCGTGGTCCAGCTGCTCCAAAAGTCGATGATGAACGTGATTTTCCATCACTTGGCTAAATTTCAGAAAGTAAAAAATAACATTGAACAATGAAACGACCTCAGAAACAATATTAAAACTGAATCATAATAACTAGCATATTTTTCATGGAATGAACTTGATTAAAAAATTACAAAAAAAAATAACAGCCAGATTTTAATAATAATAATAAAGTTATAATTTCAAATGAAACTTTAGTATCTTCAAAGTTTGAAACTATTATTATTAAAGTCATATTGTGAATAAATCATAAATAAAACATTTTACCAGTTTACAATTAAAAAAAAATATAAAAAAAACTTACTAATATTGAAAAATAATGATTTAAGAATAGAAAAGAAAAATGCAATTAAACATAAAAAAATACATGGAAGATTCGAGTGAAAGTTAAAATAGTAAAAAAAAGGTTAAAATACTTCAATTGTACTAAAAATTACTAAAAATGCAGAAAATTTATTTTATACGTTAAAATAATCATTATTATTTTTTATTATTAATTTAAATTATACATATTTCAAACAAACTCAAACAATTAACATTTATAACATTTAACCATATTATTTTCATTGCTATCCATTTATCGTATTTAAATAATAATTATTAAAAAAGAAATGTTCCGATTAAGCGGTTTTCAAAATCATCAAATACTTTATGTTTTTATAAAAACAATCATTTCAAAATCATTATCTTGTTCTTTAAGATAACGATTAACACATTTTTTCTTTTTAATTTTTGAAAACTTTGCAAATACTAACAATAATATAATCTGATAAACAAATTTCATATTATGCTTGCAGACATATGATTAAAACAAAAACATTGATTTAAAACGCAGTTAAAAGTAAGAAACTAAACACAATTAATTATTGGAATATTTAACAAAAACATTGTAAAATGATCCTAACATATTGGCATATGGTAGTTATATTATTATAATTACAATTTTGTCACAAAAGCTTAAGTTTTTCAAAAAAAAAAAAAAAAATAAGTGTATTGTATTAAATTTCGAAGTGAGTTGCTGTTTTAAATTATCATAATTTTTTCATAAAAATAAAAATTAAATAATCTCCATGAATGCTATCTTACATATATACATTTAACTTCTTATAGAAACAAATAAAAATCCTGTAGAAAAAAATAATAATAAAAAAAGTAAAATAAATACAAAAATAGAAAAAACATTGAGAAAATCATGATAATTTTTTTTAATTGTATTTAATAATAAATAAGTGGTAAACATTAAAGAATGTCCAATATTGAAACAATTTTGCCCAGAGTTGGTAAACATACACTACATTTAAGCATAAAAAAAACAATATAAGGAAATTAAATAAAAAATATCAATGATTATACAATGTATTATTTTTTTTAAAATAAAGTCAGTCTGGATTTAGTTGTACACCAATAATCAAAATATTTTATGAATTGTTTTTCCTATTTAATTATGAAGTTTTTATGTTGCTTCAATATAGATCAATCAATTTTAAAAATTAAAAAATTTAAAGCATTTTGCAGTAAGTATAATATCTTATATTTAATACCAAAGGTTTCAATAAAAGAAAATCTACATAATTTACGTAATTTCATAAAAAAGATTCATTGTTAATCATTATCACAATTTCATTGTATCACATTTTAATTATTGAGTTTTTTAAAGTTAGAAGATGTGTATTTTAGTAGAAGTAAACGTTACAAAAAAAATGTGAATTTCTTTAAGAATTTCTATAACAATAATGAAAGTTAAATTTTTGGCGGATTCTTGCTGTTTGAAAATATGTCTTCACAGTTAAAAATCATAACTTAAAATAAAATCAGGGTCAATGAGCGAAATAACATGGATCAAAAAATTCATTGAAATTAATAAACTGTTCTGTTCACAGAAAAGCAACATATTGTACGAAATATTTGAAGAAAAATAAAGATATTTTAAAGCATATCGTGTTTTTATTTGGAACCATATTTTATTTTTAAAGCTCAGTTAGAATTGTGTAAACTAACCAGATATTCAAAGTTTTGAAAGCTTTTTCTATACTCATGTAAAATATCAAAACAAAAACATGAAGCCGGTTAAAAATTTCATGTGTGACTTTTTTTTGTTCATATGTATTAGTGAAGAGAGTATTTTATATGAGTAATGTATAATAATAAATAGTAGTTTGTGAATGAATGTTTTTAAATCAACCCTTTACCTAACAGGACAATTACCTCAGATAATTAATTATTGGATTAAAAACATAAAATATTAAATTAAAATAGTTGCAAATTGAACAAGTTATGACGTACATTACCACTACATTTTTACAAAAAGCACTCTCTCATTTTTTTATGTTGATTATAAAAGTTTTCATGAACAGCAGTACATCACTGACACATATTCATAGGGAATCTTACGTTTTAGGTTTAAGTTTACAATCACGTTTATAACACACTCCAGTCTTCTCGTAAATTTACACTCAAATAGTCGATTTTTATTTGCTTGGTTCGCTAATTTATTTCCTATTTATTTGATTTTGAAATTTAATTCATTCATTGATAAGTGTATAACATTTTGTTTTGTCATAATTACTGTGCGTTTTTATAATACTCAAAACTAAAAACATTATTATTGATTTCTGATAAAAATTAAGCATAAAATGTCATCCTTAAAACGTAAGTTTAATTGATGTTCTCTGAATTTATCAAAATAGATGTGGTTATAAAAAAAAACAATAAATAATATTTTTGAGGTATATTCATATAAACTACTTGTTGATTCATTGATATTAATATCTTTCAGTATATCAATGCATTATTATTAAAGTATTTAATAAAAAAAGAATTCTTGAGTATTACGTTGTTTATATAATAAAGACATGTCATGTATATCAAATTTGTGCGATGATGTTTAATATGTTTATATATTGCTAGGATTTAATCATTTAGAAACGCATTAATGTGGTTGTTCTTTTTTCTTTATTTTTGGTTTGTACTTTGAATTGTATGAAACAATTTTCTGAATAAAGAACACAAATTGTGAGTACATGATTCTTTGAGAATTATAGAACCGGTTAACAATATAATGTGATGTAAGGGCACATTGAAGGGATTAAAGGTTATTCGAAGTAGTTTTAAGTCACAATTGACGTAAATATTAATAAAATATAACCAATTGGATAAGTAAATATTGTCTGATTCACATTTTATGATTAAATTTTTGATTCTGTAATTCATTAACATGAATGAAACTGCAATCTAGTACTTGTATAAAGCAAAATATAATAATTATTTTATTAATTATTTATTTATTTTCAATTAAAAAAGTATCGTATGATATCTAGATGATATTGTAATTATTTTTACCAGCCTTAGCTCTAGTTTAAATAATTTAAAATGTATGACAGTTTTTGCATGACGCGTTGTTTAAAAATTCAAAGTCAAGACTTTTAACTCATTGATCGCCATTTGTCTCATTTTCAAAAACTTTAAAGGTAAAACATTCAAAGTATCCAAAATATTTTTTTGTACAAATAAGATATAAAAAGGCAAGAATTCTTTATTTTTTTTAGCAAATATTGTAGTGGTTCTTGGGTTAATTAAATATAATAGTATGTGGTTTAAACTTATATATTTCATTTTTCCATTCACTTATTTCATCTAAGGTTACCATTAGGTATTTAAATTAACTATGAAAAATTATTTTACAGATTCGATAGAGTATTTTTTCAGTTTTTTGAATTGCTAGAAAGCATTGAATATTAAAAGTTACTTGTTTGTTCGATTACATAAGTAACACCTGGAAAACAAAAACTTCATGAGTTAATTTTTATATGTAGTTATTTATTGGCAATGTTTGAATTTTTTACATTAACCTTTCTGAATTTATTTACCTTCAATAGTAGGTGAAACTCAAGCCTAGTACCTAGTTATGCTTTAGCCGTGTGCTGTAAAAATATTTGTTTTAAATTACATATTTTTCTAATTTATCATTGATTGAAAAAAATGAAGCAATGTCAAGGATTACTTACTTTCTTAGAACTTTTAAATAGAATTATCTTTTATACAGTGTCAAATGCAAGATCAAGTTCAATGAAATAAATTTATTCACGTTTCATTATCGTGTGAGTCAAGTGTGAGTACTCAATTTAATTGATAATAAATGTTACTTTCAATTTTTTTTTGAATGACTTGAATGAATACTGATAGTGCATTAGTTTGAAACATAATAAATGAGATAAGAATTTTAAAAAGTTATTATTGTTAGATAAATCAGCTGTGACAATATTCGTGATTTTGATAAGGAGCAAAGTTATCTTATCTCTTTGGTCATTTTTGTTTTTTAATTATGATTTGCATTATTTTTTCAATATAAATAATTAATTATGTTCTTCAAAGGTGTTACTTCAAATGGTCACTCTGACCATAATGCAGAGGAAACATTAAAACTCATACGTAATTCGTTAGCATCACCTCAAATGAAGGAAGATGGCTGTTGTTATGACGGAGGTTGCCCTCATGTTTTCATTGTGTTTGGAGCTTCAGTAAGAAAAAAAACACTGTTCATTATAATTTTATAATTTATTTTTTTCCATATTTAAGGGTGATTTAGCTAGAAAGAAGATTTATCCGACACTTTGGTGGCTATTTAGGGACAATTTACTCCCATCTTCAACTACAATTTTTGGTTATGCGCGTACAAACCTTTCTATTACTCAACTACGTGAAAAATGTGATCAATATATGAAAGTGCGTCCAAAAGAAGAAGAGTTATATGAAAAATTTTGGAAAATTAATCAATATGTAGCTGGCAGTTATAACACAAGACGTGATTTTGAATTGCTTAATCAGGAAATTGTAAAGTTTGAGAAATGTCCAACGATGAATAGATTATTTTATTTGGCTTTACCACCATCAGTATTTGAAGATGTAACAGTTCATATTAAAGAATCATGTATGGGCAAGAAGGGATGGAATAGAATAATTGTTGAAAAGCCATTTGGTCGTGATGCAGAATCGTCAAAAAAATTAAGTGATCATCTTGCAAGTTTATTCCACGAAGATCAATTGTACCGTATTGATCACTATTTGGGAAAAGAAATGGTACAAAATTTGATTACAGTTCGTTTTGGCAATCAGATATTTGCTCCAACATGGAATCGGACAAATATTGCTTCGATATTAATAACCTTCAAGGAACCATTTGGTACTCAAGGTCGTGGAGGATATTTTGATGAGTTTGGAATTATTCGTGATGTAATGCAAAATCACTTGTTGCAAATTCTTTCATTGGTTGCAATGGAAAAACCAATTAGTATTCATCCAGACCATATTCGTGATGAAAAGGTTAAAGTATTAAGATCAGTTGAAGAATTAACAATTGATGATGTTGTTTTGGGACAGTATGTTGGAAATCCAGAAGGTAAGGATGAGGATTCTAAATTAGGATATTTGGACGATCCAACGGTTCCGAAATGCTCAAAAACTCCAACTTATGCTTTGGCTGTCCTTAAAATTAAAAATGAACGATGGGATGGTGTTCCCTTTATTTTACGTTGTGGAAAAGCTCTAAATGAAAGAAAAGCTGAAGTTCGAATTCAATATAAAGATGTACCTGGTGACATATTCCATGGCAAACCAAAGCGAAATGAACTTGTTATTCGCGTGCAACCAGGAGAAGCCCTTTACGTAAAAATGATGACCAAAAGCCCTGGTATTAACTTTGATCTAGAAGAAACTGAACTAGATTTAACATATGGTCATAGATATCAAGTAATCAAGTTTTCATTCATAAAATTATTTTTAAATAAAATAAAATTGATTTCTTTCATAGGAAATACATCTTCCAGACGCTTATGAACGATTAATTCTTGATGTTTTCTGTGGCTCTCAAATGCATTTTGTACGTTCTGACGAATTGAGTGAAGCTTGGCGAATTTTTACACCTCTATTGCATTATATTGAGGAACGTAAACCAGAACCAATTCAATATGTATATGGATCACGTGGCCCAAAGGCTGCTGATCAAAAATTAAATGATGTTGGTTTCAAATACTATGGCTCCTACAAATGGCACATGGATAAAAATAACAAAGCAAAAATGTAATTCTAAATGTATATTTAATGAAAATGTGTCGTTGCCTTCCTAATTTAAGAACTAGAATTATAAAATAAATAAAATAATTATCAGTCCTTTTAGTATATAAAAAAAAATATCAGTTTATGCAGTACTATAAATTATTTATATCAAATGGGAAGAATGGTTGTAAAATAACTTTTGGATGAAAGTAAAATTTTTTTATCTTTGAAATAAAATAAAAAAAAATATATCTTGAGAGTTTTTATCTATCATCCACACTAAACAATACTGAAAAACTTTTAGAGTTTACTCGTTAAATATGTGAAAAATCTTCAAATTCAAGGGAATTTTCGTATTACATTATGAATGAATAATACCATGAACTGTCAAAAGTTGTTTGTAAACAATAATCAACGTGACAAAAGTAATTTTTTATTGGTTTGATTAATTAGATGTTTTAATCAAGTATATTAAATTGCCATTAATCAATATTTTAAGAATATGGATTCTGATGATGAACTTAGTGTATATCAAATTACACACGAATCTCCTAGTCATTGGAAATTGAGAAAAATGTTTATTAAAAAATATCGTAACAGGTACACCATTTTTAGTGTTTTTAATTTCGAATTTTGATTGATTTTAATCTAATTTCCAGCCTTCCTGAAGAAGAACTACGATGCTTATCACAAGTTTTACTAAACATCGAATTTCTTGGATGTGTATACCCTCAAGAAACAATGACACGTGTTGAAGCTTTGGCAACCGAAATTCTAAAGAATTTTAAAATGTCTCAAAAAGATAGAATATTCAAGAGAACACTGGTATCGGCACAACAAACAACTGAAAATAAGTACAGGAGAGTTAATGATCATGAAAAAAAATTTGCCATTCCTTTTGTAAAAGCAACGGATATTGCTTCAAATGAAATCGAGGAAGAAATTGAAATAGGGTCTGCTGAACATAGAAAATACAAAAAATTGTTGAAAAATGTTGTTGTATTTAAGGTAAAAGATGGAACAAGTGATGTGAATTATGCAAACAGTACGAGGAAAACAATTGAACAGAATAAACAAGGACAATGGAGTGAATCATGTGAACAAAATATTTATTCATGTTCATATAATGGTGAGACATTAATTACCGTAACTGGAACAACTCAAAAGAAAGCCAGAATTGCAGGATATAAAAAAGTTTACGAAATCCTAAAAAATTATTGCTATACATTGAATAAGAAAGCCAATTTTTACAGTGGGGACTTGGCTAAAGTTGTAAAACATGAAAATGAACAACAAAAATCTGTACCTATAAAGTCGTCGGACCTTAATACAAAAGGTAAAACATTAGAGACATATGATGACTATAAACTGGGAAGTGATAATATTGGTTTTAGGATGCTCAAAGCATTAGGATGGAAGGAAGGAGAATTATCTAATAAAGGTATTGTTGACCCGATTGGACTTTCAGTTAAAATTGGACGGGCAGGGCTTGGATCTGAACTGCCATTGCCAAAGAAAGGACAAAAATTAAATTTAGAATATTTTAAAAAATTACTCACCAACTTTCGAGATAGTGGAACCGACTTTGATTTGGTATTTTCTTCCGAATTTGAAAAAGAAGAACGAGCTCAACTTCACAAATTAGCTCAAAGAATAGGACTCAAATCAAAAAGTGAAGGAAAAGATGAAAAAGAAAGATTTTTAACAGTGAGACGCAAGACAAGTTTGTCACCAATAGACATTGTCAACAAAATTAAAGCAAAAGATCCATTCTATTCAGCCATTTGGGAAATGGAGCCACCAGACATGAATGACTACGAAAAATTAGATGTATGAATAAATTTACTTTTTATTTATTTTGATTTTATCGTCTGTTTCTTCGACTTCGGTCGTCACGACGTCTATCGTCTCGTTCTCTTGAATTAGAACGACTTCGACTTCTAGATCTTCCTCTGCCACCACGATTTGCTGCTAAAACTGCACCAGGAGATGGATATGGTCTTTGCTGAAAACCTGCACCACTAACGGTTGTATCCACACCTTTTTTCTCCGTTCCTTCCAAACCACTACTCCATTTTCCTTTAGGACAAGAATCAGAATAAGAACTTGGATCCATTGGATCATTTGGTGCCAGATCAGCACGACTTTTTCGATTCCATTTTGGTAGTTTAGGTGTTGGTTTTGGTTTTGGTGGTTTAACTACTGGAGGTTTCAATTTTTCATCATACTCATTTACCGGTTTCGGTTTTGTTATGTAAATTCTTGGTCCAACACCATCTTCTTGGGTATTTTGTACATGATCAAAATCCATTTCACGTCGTAAAACGGCAGCACTTTTAGATATTTTTGCTTTTGGATGAGATGGAGGAAGCCATGATACATTTTGTTCCTCCTCGTTCCAAAAATAAAATGCTGCTAAACCAGGATCATAGATTGGAGTCCAACCCTTAGGTAATGGATAACGATCAATTAATCTCTTGTATCGTACCATATATTCATCATCCGGCTCTATTTGGCCATCTTTCCAATATTCCAGACAAAATAATGTACAACGATGAAAAACATTGTATTTATTTGGACAACCTTTGTGACCTAAATAATCGTTTTCAACTGCAATTCGACTCTTTAAACGCAACTTCCATAAATTTTCTTTCGGTTTTGAATGATATTCAAATTTATCAGGATCTTGAACACCAATACCTTCTGTATCATCATAATCCTCGGCAATGATTTCTTCTTCATCAGAAATGTGTTTGGATGAGTTATCTGAATGGGATCCAGAATCATCAGTATCAGAATGATATTTTTCCTCAGAGGGCTCGGTAGTTGATAATTCTGTGAAAAAAATAATTGAATATAAATAAATACGAATTTTTTAAGAACTTACTTTCATTGACTATCCCTCTTTTTTTTAAACGTTCAAGTAAAGCAGCTGGAAGAGGCATTATTTCTTGTTTGTTTGAATAATAGTTTTTTAAAAATATCTAGCACTTCAATGTTTATGCGTTGCAACATTCAGATTTTTTTTTGACAGTCATCATTTCGTTGTTATTTTAGTAGTGCATGGTGGGTCTTTAAAAAAACCGTTAGGTTTAATTATCTTATAAGTTTTCTATAAAAAATAGAATAGAAATAGAATTCAAATCTAAAATATTTCAAAAAAATTTGATAAAGTGTTATTTTTCATTAAAAAAATCTTTTATGTGTCAGAAAAATAGTGATAACTTTTATTCAAAGAAGAAAACAATTGTCCCAACTAAATTTTGCAGTATTGAACTCTATCAATATATAAATTCTAGCTGTAAAACAAAGGAAATTGAATTTTCATGGATTTTTGGTTGTTTATCCTACTAATTGGGTTATTTTCAATTTTAAATTTGAGAAAAAACAAATTTCAACGGTCAATCATAAACATTTAAAAGAAAGATGTTACCATTCAGCAATGAATTTGGCAACACTTGTAACACACACTCTCACAAAATTAAATCATTCTCAGTTAAACCATCAGACGGTGCAGTACTTCGCGTTCATAGTCTGCATCTTAAATTTAAGTTTTTAAGTGAAAACCAATAAATAATAAAAAAATCCGGTAAAATTGGTTAATTTAATAGGAATTGTTAAATTTAGGGCTTGAAAAAACGTGAAATTATATAAAAAATGTGTGAATTATAAGTGAAATGATCGGACAATGGCGTCCGTAAATTATTCTTACATATTCTCTCTATATTCGTTGTTAAACATAACTAACACAACATAACATATACATATATAACAACCAAACAAAAAAAAATCCTATAGAGAGAGAGTATATAGCAAGGTGTGTGTTTACACAAGAAAATATAAAATTTATACATGCATTTAATAATTTTACTACCTGAAAATAAAAAAAAAAATAATTTTTTTCTATTATTACAATCATAAAAATCAAATCTCGATTAAATATTTTAATGAATGAAAAAAATAACTAAACAAAATAAACACAGATTTATAATTAATGAGTATTTCAATACTATGAAAAAAACAAAAAGTGAAGTTTCATAAAAATATACAGCATTACATAAAAAATATATACATAGTGAATATTATTATAAACAAAAAAAAATCAAAGTGAATGTGCAGAAGAAAGATATTTAATATATAATTCATAAAAGAAAAAAAATATTACACATGAAAAAGCCTTTCTTATAATTTTTAAATAATAATCAATCATAATATTATAATTTTATTTATCATTCATCAGGTTTTTCAAATAAAACTGTGTATTCCTATTTGAATTTAAAGGAATTGAAAAATAAATAAATTGAAATTATAATAACATAAATTATTATTATCACAAAAAAGGTACTCAAGTGTTAGTAAAAAAATAAATGTAATTTACTATAAATTTTACAAAATATTTGTGTTGATATTAATACAATTGATATAAATAAAAAATAAATATTTTTTTTTGTATTAGTATTTAAGCTTCAAGTAATATTGAAAGTGTAGTTTTTACTATTTAATGTAAATTCATAATAAATGTAGGCGAAAAAGTTATTTTAATGGATTATTACGTGTAAGGGTAGCAGAACCAGCAAAAGTTTAATTTTCAATAGTAATACAATAATATTTATATATAAGGTAGGTTGAATTTTTATTTTTTAATAAATGAATGATTTTTGTAAATTTTACATTAAAGGTGATTCAATTTTTGTCAGTGCAAATTTATCGTATGAAGTTTATTGATTTGCAGTATCTTACGCAAGAAATTAAAATATGAAGATTAAATAATTTGGAGTTAAACTAAGTAAAATAAAATTTTCAAGATTTTTAATGCGTTTTTATTAATATTTTTTTGTTAAGGGGTGAAAAGCTGTGCTAAAACATGTTTTACATTGTTGTTAGATAAATGCAAATTTAACTCATTGATGTTCAACCAAGATTTGCGTATGAAATCATATCTAAAGTGGTATAAAAGCACACTCTTTATAAAATACGAAGCTGTTTTATGTTTATGGCAGCTAGGTTTTTGTATTAAATTGCTAATTGTAATTAAGTGGTTCTGTCTGGTGTCGCATTTGTAAAAGACTTTTTCTATTTTGTTTCATGGTAAATGAGAAAAGTATAATTAAAACAAAACTATGTGGACATTGAGGCGGCGCTAAAAAATTATTTTTAAAAATAATGTTTTATCTCGTTCAAAATATTACAAACCGAATAATTTTTACTGAATAACGAATTACATATTTTTTTTAAATAAAACTTGTTGTACCATTTCATATATGTTCAATTAAATGTTTGATTACTCACAATTTATTATTAAATCTTTATAACGTTATAAATTTTATGATTCTTTACATTTTCCAATGAACTTAATATTTTCAAAATTCCTGGAAATTGTTTTAATATGAACAAGTTTACAACTTATTTTAAGACACTTTTCAAAATATTTGTTTAAACAACAAGGAAAACAAACGTTATCAAGTAATGTCCAATCATTGTGTTACCTGTGTTTTAACTTTTCGAAACTTTTATAGGTAAAAAATAACAATTTATTGCATCGAAAATTTGTGATAAAGTTTTTCGTTGTTATTTTTGTTTGTGTGGGATTTGTTGAAGTTGGTGTATTAAATTTGTATTACATAGCTTGAAGTTATTTAAAAAAGGAAAATTTCTCGGAAAATAAGCAGTTTGATAATACTAAATATTCAATGTTATTCTAGAAGGTGATTTGAATATAATATTATAAAAATCCTTAAAGAGAATTATTTTCTATTTTCTTTTCGATATTGGTACGGTATTGAAGAGTAAATCATATTTTTGCCACAATATTTATTATTTCAAATGCCATACTTTTTGTGCATAGAAAATGAATTAATATATTAAGTGTTTTGGAGGACTTTGATAACCGACCATTTGGCCCCATCTTTTTCGTTGTTCTTATACTATTCATCAATGTACACAGGATTTCTTAAAAATAGAAAAATGTAAGAAATTTGAATTGAATATATAACTTTATAATTTACAGTGTTAATTCGATAAAATTCAAAAAAACAATTTTTCTTTTATCAAATTAAAGTTTAACTCATTTAGAGAATGACAAGTATATTAAATTAAAGTAATAACACAACGCGATGTAACGAAATATATATGATTAACATTATTTGAAAGTAAAAACACAAATTAGACAAAAATACACAATATTACTATATTATCGTAATAACATATTTTGTGTTTCATGCAAATCATGTAAATTGTTTTTTAGGAAACAATTATAACATAATATAAACTATTAAAAAATACTAGAATTTCTGAATTATAATTAATTTTGACTGTCCTGTAAATTTTGTGGTTTATATACCACTAAAATCAGAGGTATTATGTATAATTGTATCAAATTCGTTTCATTTTACGTGTATGTACATAAAATACAAATGTAATTTTATATTTGCTTCCAAAAAATTTCATCTTACACAATGGAATATTATTATTGTTTCGAAAATTTCATGAATAATTACATTGTTTTTTTTTTTTTTTTTTTTTTGCTGAATTGGATAGTATTCCTTGTTGGATTTAAAACTGCGTTTATTTGTATGCACCCGCAAAACATTTAATGGATTTTTATTCTACTTCTTATAAATTAAGGTGAAGAAGCTTCATTTACGAAATATTTCTTACAATTTATCAGTTACTTAAAAAACACAGAAAAAGGATAATTTGTCACATATAAGAATGTATATTTTAACCTACCTTTGAATTTTCGGAGGGTGGATTACAAATTCTGATCTTGAACATTAAGTAACGGTAAAATCCTTAATATTGTAAGCAAATTAATGTAATGAAAATACATTTCATGAAAGTATTACAGTTATTATTGAATTTGTGACCATAAATCATTTTCATTGTTATTTTATAATTTAAATAAAATCTTTTATATTTGAAATACTTTTATTCAAACCAAAATGCTACAAAAAATATAAGTTCAGCGCATACTTAAGAAACGCCCGATTCTGGCACTTATAGCTTATTTATATTTTTTTTCAACATTATTCTTTTCTCATTTGTGTTAAAATAACTGATGTTGGGTATTATTATTTCCTCTTTTATATTTATATTATTGTTTTTTTTTATATTAAAGGCAATATACAGATTTGAAAGATCAGCATGTGTGTAACAATTGCACTCAAAATAAAATGTTAACGAAAAAAATAAAAAGAAAATCAAATTAAGAACTGTTTTTACTTCCAAAACAATGCATTTGATGTTTGTGTGTCTTCTTTAACATACATTCTTCTTTTTACAATTTATTATTATTATTACAGTCAAAGTCGAAGGCTAAATTATAAATTGAATCGACCGCCAATCAATTTAAATCAAGAAAATGTAAGTGTATGTTATATGGTTATGAAGATGATGATGAAGAATATTATAAAAAAACGAGTTATCAAAAAAACAACAACAATTGAAAGTAGAACGATGACGCCAATCTCTTCTTCAGTTTCACTCAACTTAATTGTGGTTGTAGCGCAAAGAGCGTATGTACATAATGGACAGCAGTGAAATATATAAAATTAACAATTATTATTATTGTTTTGCAATCAAAAGAGAAATTACTATGTAAGAAAGAATATTAAAAAGTTAAGAAGAAAAAATGGATGAGTGTTTGTACGGATGAATGAATTAAGTAAAAGTCATGATCATATTGATTCGTGATATGTATTAGAGAGGGAATTAGTTCGAAAAATAAAGCGTATTTTATGTTTAAAAATGAAATTTATATTATGATTCATAAAAAAGTAAAACATTTACAAAATAATAACAATAAAACATGCTTTTTCTGTGCACAGTCTCATATTTTTAAAACGATTCGTGTTTATTTTTCTTTATAATAATCATAATGTATATATAGTTATTGTTTATACATACCTATGGTATTTTTGTGATAATATGGTGAACACATAAATTATAAAGAAATATTTTCTTTAAATATGAATAAATCGCTTATTATTTATAACGTAAAAAGGAAAAACCTACATCTCAAATAAAAATTAATAGATTCTTTCGAGTATTTGGGGATGAAATTTGATTCACATAATAATAAAATAATTTGATAGTTTTTTGGAGCATACTAATATTTATCGTTAAAATACCTAACATCAACTTTGCCTGATTTGTTTATAATATTAATATAATATACACTGAAAATCAATCTACTATAGAAAATTTTCATCAATTCATCAATTGTTAATAATTGAACACACACTAATCAAACACAAATTGTTTATATTCACATTACCTCTTGTGAATGGCAAGAGAATGAAAGTATACAATTAATAACAATAAAAAAAAACAAATGGTTTAACCTTAAAATAGTCATTATTGTGGAAAATGGGTCACTTTCTGGTCGAACGGATCATAACACATTCGGTTTTAGTTTATTTCATATATTTAATTTTTATATTATTGCTTATTTGGAATTTCTATCAATTCAATCGTTAATAATATTATTTTGAGTATAACTTCACTAATGGAATTATTAAATAAAATCAAAAATATTTTTTTATACCATTCTCATTTTACACAACAGATATTAATATTAATATTATGAGTTATTGTGTTTTGTATTGATTCAAGCAGTTTTTTTGGAGTGTTATGAATGATTGTTATGTGTGTGATTGAATTACTTCGTATTAGCTGTTAATGTAATATTATTTAGTAGTTTTGAATTTAGAAAAGCAGAATTATTATCTTTTAAGAATTTCTCAAAAATTTATATGATCAAATACTGTTTTTGTCCATTTCTTTTTTGTGTAATCGGCAATCAGTGTGCTTTTTTTTATATTAGATTCTTAAAATTTACGATTGCAACATTGTCATGAAAGAAAACTTTTTTTAGAATTTAGAAAAAAATTTGTAGCCAATTGAAATATTTCAAGATTCTGATTTATTGAAGTTTTTTATATTACTTTCATGCTTTTGCAATTTAACATATAAGTACAAAATTTATTTGGAATGTGATACAAACGATTTAATACCTTTTTTCTTGTTGCTTGATATTATTATTGTTATTGTCTGTAATGATCATTTGTAAATGTACTCACAAGATGCTTTTTCTTGTATACAAAAAAAAGAGACCATTATTATTTTTGTTAAAGTGAAGACTAAGCGTGCTTTTGTACACAAATATTACTATCTTGCAAGTACTTGCTCACCTTTCTTCGGTTATTGTATTTTTATAATTCTTTCATTCGTTCTTGGTATTCTTTTGCAAAATGAGAATAATTTTTCATTTTCACTGATGTACGATGATTTTACAATTTTTTACCGGAGCATTTCAAGAATAATGGAAATAACGACGCATATTTTCGTATTTTACCAACAAGAAAGAAACGAGGTTTTTTTGTTCTTCATTTCAGATATTTTTTTATAACTATGTACTAGAGAAAGAAACGCAATGTGAACGACGATTATACATGAAAATTATAAGAAAAAAATAAAATAACATTTAATTAGATTGTGTACAATATAAGATGTGTGTATGCAACAACTTATATAGTGTAATAAATATAAATACATGCCGCGGAAGCTTTTTATCTTGTAAAAATATTTTTTTTTTTTCAAGTTGTGAATGCAGATTCTTTATTACTAGTAAAGTGTTGTATGCACAAAACAGTTCACGAATTTATGCTTTTCGTGTCAGTTATTAGATGAATATTGCTTATCCTCACTGTTCATTTTATTTTATATAATGTGAAACCATTTAAATTTGGGAGGAATAAAAAGATATATAACAGTATAAGATGAAATAATGTGTATGCACACGCAACTATACATACATGGATATCATAAAAAGTATAATGATACAAAATAATGAAGCATTTTGCTATTTTGTTGCAATTGTTTGTCTCACTATACCAAATCATATGGTAAATTATATTTACATGAGTTCTCGTATATTAAAACTACAAGTACAATCGTGTAATGTATAATTTGCCCTATTGTAGTATTTTTGTTCGATAGTCATTGTTTCGGATCATCTTAGTCTTCAGTGAATTTGAATTTGACAGTGATAAAAATTATGTACCAAAACATTAAATTTCATCGCATCATCTAGCCATATGACGGTGAAATGATTTAAAGATATAGATTCACTCAAATTCTGTTACTTTTTATTTTTTTATAATAAATTATGATTAAATAGCAATTTCGTACTTTTTCTTACAAAAATTACCATCCTACAAGACAACAGAACGTTTCACCTTCAGGTTCAAGATAAATTTAGATGCAAATGGTAAACATAAAATTTGTGATAACCAATCAAATTTATTATCAAACGTTTTCTATATTGAGAGAATCCATTGTTTTCTAATACCAATAATATTCATAAATAATTAACATCAAACATCATATAATGGCAATCATATACATAAACTTGAAGTTTTGTCTTGTCCAATTAGTATTATAGTATAATATTTTATTACTATTACTAAACATAGTTGTAAATTTATATGAAAGGGAACGTTTAATTTATTCTTCTTTTTAAATCAAATCAGAAAATGATAATGAATCAAAAATAAAATATACAATGAAGTGAGAGAAATTCAATCATTGTAATATTAATAAATATTTTTGTACTATTCGATCAAGTATAAAAAGAAACATGTCAGTATAAATTTTTTATATTTAATTTTTTCTACATATAAACACGACCTATTCCTATATTTTACTTATTCTCTCTTTCACTTTTCGTTGTTAAACACAAACATACAATGTAAATATATTAAATCTTATTGATAATCATAAAAAAATGGCATTTCAAATGAAACTTATGTATTATTTTTACAGAGTATTTTGGATTGATATTTGTACCTTTAATTATTGTACATCAACTACATATTAGTTTGAAAAAATGTATTTTTGATAAAAATGTTTAAAATATTATTCATTTTGTTGATGAATTTACTTTATGTAAGAGTTCATGTGCAGTAGAATTTTTTTTCAAAATTCATAAATAACAAAAAGCTAAAAATTCATAATCCTGAAGTTATACTCAGTATACGAAACTTTTCACCATAAAAATGTTATTTTATTCGGTTTAAAAAGCCGCTCTTTAACATTAAAGAAAAGTATTATTAATTCCTGTGGGTAACTCGATTCCAAAACCACAACAAAATCATTGTTTGACATACATTTCAAAAAATTAACAATAACTAAGTCACTAGTTGTTTGTAATATTGTTAAATAAACATTAGAAATAGAAAAAAAAAATATTGAATGAGTTTATTTAACTTACACAAATATCGCTAGCTCCTTGCATATAAGTTTTTTGCACGAAACAAAATATATTTATTAAAAAAAGGCATTTATACAACATACACGACTTAATCCAATATAAAGCTATAATTTAATCTTTGTAACTTGTAAAGATTTTACGAAGCAAAAAAACAACTGTAATCAGCAATGTAACGAACTTCACTGTAATATTAAATGTCACTGAATTTTTTTCTTATATTTTATGAGTAGTTCTGTATTTATATTTTTGTTTCAATGAGATATGAAAAAATATATATTTTATAAAAAAGCCAATATCATGAAAAAGGGAAAAACATTGTGTACATTTTCACCTACTTACCCACCTTTATACCCTTAGATGAACGTGATTTTGTCGTTATTATGGTGCTGTCTTTTTTCTTTCATTTTACAACCATTGCGAATTTATTATCGTGTCCGTCTTTTATGTTGTGTTTGCTCTTTCTTGCTGTATCTATATTTTAAGAGTAAACGTGCAGTGTGCTTTTTTCTTAAATAATTATGAAAACATTTACCTGATTTAGTCTCTACTGCCTTGAAATTTTTCTCTTGAGCTTCTCATATTATTATCATTATAAGAAAATATGTTGTCTTTAATCTCAGGTAACTAAAATTGAAATAGCAAAATATTTTTTGAACATTCCATGCTAAACATATTACATTTATTTAGGTCGACATTTTTGATTTCCGATTTCTGCAATAAATTACCATTCTTTATACACCGTATCGTGATGAAAATTACTCACAATTCATATATGTGTTTGTTATAAAATAATGTTGATGGTGCAGAGTTTTTTTGCACCACAAGAGCCTCGTCATTTTCGCTTTTAAATTATTTTCTTCATGAACGTATTTTACCTTTTCCCTTCTTATCTTTTTATGGTTCTTCAACAAAATAAATGCGATAATGGAAGAAATATTAATAATATGCAAAATGTTGCAAATATATAGCATCCTAGTTTTTCACGTTTTAAAAGAAAAATGTTTTATGGATTAAAAGAATAAAAAATACGTTAAAAACGAATGAGTGATAAACTATCTCATAGTTATACTATCAATCTATCACATTTTAAGCACATGCATACTTAATGTATGATAAAATTTATATAATATTGCTACTTTTACAGTTTCTAGATTTTACAAAATAGTGAGGTATTGCTAATATGGTTTCTGTTTATAGCTCACTCTCCCGCGAATGAGGGGGTAAAATTTAGTACCTCAGGGGGTAAAATTTACCCCTTTGGTACTAAATTTTACCCCCTCATAGAAAATGAATTTTATCAACAATAATAACTTGAAAAAGTTTTTTTGAGTTCCTTGTTAGTAATTTCAGGAACTCAACTCCTGAAGACTAGCAGTTTAAAAAGTTGATAAAATTCATTTTCTATGAGGGGGTAAAATTTAGTACCAAAGGGGTACCCCCTGAGGTACTAAATTTTACCCCCTCATTCGCGGGAGAGCATATGCATACAAAAATAAAATATATATAATAAAATTGTGAAAAAAATAGCATATTTACAAAAACAATTGATTAGTTTGAATTAGCTTAGTTGCTAAATTTATCTATCTAATGCGAAGTGAGATATTTTTGTTTTAATTCTTAAACTGCTCATATTATCAGGTGTAACGATAGGATATTCAATCAAGACAAAAACATATTAATAAAATTTAAAATATAAAAAAAAAACAATTTGATAGTCTTTCAGTATTGATGATCAATTAGGAGTTAGACAGAGAGAAATAAATGTTTAAAGGCTTATGAAGCTTATCAGCTCTCCAAGAAATGGGAAGCTTCGAATACCGATAATTGAATATCCCAATAATCTAAAATAAATATGTGAGGAAATTCCTTAGAGAAAAAGTGAGGAAAATATACAGTATAAGTGGATTATTTTATATGAAAAATTATAAGTTTTGTAACTGTTGTAAAATATGTAACATTTGTATGAAATTGTGTAAAAATCTCTTGGATTCAAAAAAATATTAAACTTAACTTTTATTATTTTTAATAGTGTAATAAATACACGGAACGTCCAGGGACTTAATTTAGTTATTTAAATTTTTTATTTGGATGTAGCCCTTAATTGTATTAATTCCTATTTACCACATTGAATTAATTTAGTTATACACGAAAGCATATTATTATAAAGGGTTTCTCGTAATATCTATCTAAAAATGTGTTTCAACTGAATTATTTATTAATTTAACAATTATAAACATTTTTCATGTTATCATAAATCAATCTTTCAGCTCATTCCAGATCACTACGATGACTAAATATTAAAAAGTCATCTGTATGCTTATGCGTGAATACAAGAGCTTATAAAGTAAAATAATAACAGTAAATTTCATAATATTATTTGGCTTCGTTAAATATTTACTACACTCACTATCAGTGTTGTGTTGTTTTTGTTATTATTTTGTAATTGTTTAACTTAATAAACTTTTACCTTTTATCGTAGATAAAAATTTTCTACGTAAAATAATTTAAATAATGATAATAAAATCTGAAATAAAATGAAAATAATCAGATACAGATACTTGGGTACATAAAAAAATGTTTCAGCTCTAAAATTTTGTTATTCTGTTATGTTTCTATCTATGCATATATTTGGTATATACTTGGTATTTTCAACCTCATATTTTATATTTAAAATTTTCACGTTGATGAGCATTTTCAGTACGTGCTAAATAAATAATATAACAAAATGTTATATTGCATGAGGAAATTACTTTTAGTTTAAAAACTATTTTTAATTTAATTTTTTTTTTGGATTTTCCCACATTTACACAAATTTTTTTTTCTAACATACGTCGTTATTTATGGATTTTATTTATTTGTATGAGTCTTGTTATTGCGATGAAAAATTATATGTAATGTTATTAACATTATTGTAATAATACATTTTTCGCCTGCTCTGGTGGCGCGTTGTAGATTGATGAGTCTTCTTCATCTTTTCGTGCATGTCTTGTATCTTATTTAGTTTATATTATAAGAAGATAGAGACAGAAAATGTGTCGTGCCAAGAAGAATAATTCATTTTTCATGTAGCTCAATCATTCATCTCTTATGGCTGGTTGAAGATACCTCTGTATTTTTTTCTGTTTTATTTTCTACTCGCATGGTATTTGTATTAACTGTGTGTGATTCAGACGTGCTCATTTTTTATATTAAAATGTCAGGTGTGTGAATCAGACAGCTGTGTATAGAGTAAAAAGGGTGTTTGAATTTTTGTTTGTTTTACATTTCTTTTTAGGTGGATGATTATAGTTGATATTTCTAAAAATTTAGTACATATTTGTATACTTCTTAGTTTTGGAATGAATTATGAAAAATAAAGAGTAAAGGTTTAAAAAATTAATCAAATAGATATGCTTGAACTTCATATGGATTATAAATTATTTCTTTCAATTTTTTTCTTTTCAATTCGTCATCAATAGGTAAACTTATTATATTTCTTTGTGTCTTTAAATCAACAACAAAGTAAGTTGTACTCAAATAATATACTTAGAATAACTAACAAATAGAAGACGTATATCTTACACACAATGAACAACTTTAAATTGCTTTGAGTTACCGCAATATACCAACATAACTCTATTAATCGCATCTTTATTATCAAAGTTCCTTAGCTACATAATATTATTTTGACAATCCCATATCCAATACCCAAAAAATTTTAAAATTCATTCTGAATTTTGGACGAACCACTTACTACTAAAGATATTTAATACTAATTTAAATGACATACTTATCAATTTTAACTTGTAAAACATTACCTTTAAAAGACGTTTTCAATATTATAATAAACTAATATTCTTATACTTACTAAATATTAAATTAATGGTGTCAAATGCCACACCAAGTCATTTTAATATCTCTTAATATTACATTTTTATATATATATATATATTTATATTTTATTCATGTATAAGGACAAAATATGGTTATTAGTGTGTATTATAAAATTCTATGAAATTAAATAATGACTCACAACAATTTAAACATATTAATTGTTTTGTGTTATGTGCACTCATATAAGTGAGTGATGATGATGATAGACATTTAAACAGACATTAAAGATGAATGTAAGAATGAAAAAAAAAGAATTTTTGTTTAAATATAATAAAAATGATAATTTAATAATAAAGATAGAAAATTGTGAGTATAATACTATTATTAATAGAGTTAGAATTTAACTGTCATTCCCCTTTAACCCTATCATCTTCTAATATAATAATCATAATAATTATTATCTTAATTCGAGTACCTTTAGGACTTTACCACGATGAATAGAATTGAATTCAGTTAAAGAGATAAAATAGATTGAATAAAAATAAAAAATGAATTTTTCAAATGAAGAGCGAGAACAAAAAATTAAGAATTTATTTGCTCTGTCATTATTTTACTGTTCATCTTTTATTTTAGATTCAAATAAGAAAAATAAAACATCTGAAAGAATTAAATAATTTGTGTTGTTCGTTCTCTTATTTAATGTTCAGCACCATCATCATTGCATAGAATGATTTCAAAAAATGTTATATTATGATGAGCATCATTACATCGCACAATTTTGTGGTTGGCTGTTAATTTAATGATTCATCATCATCAGTTTTTTTTTCTTCTTCTACGTTTTGTTTCGAATTTTATGTATTAAATTGCTTTTCAAATCATAAACCAAAGTATGAAAAATTTGTTAAAAAAATCAGTTTTGTTTTACTTATTATAATTTAATATAAAATATGGGAAAAAAATAAAAAAAAACATATGTACAGTCGTTCTTATACTTTCTTTAAAATATTGTGTATTTAACTTATTTAAAATATAACACATTTAATATAAAACATGTTAAAGAATTGTTTAATTTGATCAATATAAACCGAAAACTACATCACGAAATAGATGGATATGTGTTATAATAAAATAATAATAAAAGAATAAAAACAAAAACGGACATTTACATATGAGTCTCCATGTAGTAAAAAATAAGCTGTACGCAGTGATGTCCTCTAAAATTTTTAACAAGGGGTTCGCTAACAAATTGAATTTAAAAATTTAAAGAAAAAATTTCGTAATGGTTATTCAAAGTTTACAAGAGTTTTCATAACTCTGTTTTATCAGATTCTGTTTGTAATGGTTTTTTGTGATCGTATTGGAGTCTGCAGTGCAACGCCCTTCACGTTAAAAACCTTTAACAAAAGAAAGACCCTGTGATTCAATCAGAGGTTTTCTTAGCTTTACTGTCATTATTTCAGATAGTTTTGATTTATCATCCACTCCGTTTTTTTGTCTAAAATGATATTCATTAGACTGAATCCCTTCTTGCACTCTGCAGAATTTATTGAAATTCAGCGATAACAGAACTAAATTCATAGTTTGAATGTCCAGTTTTTGGGCGTTAAGCAAAGATATTAGTTAAAAAAGTTGTACATTTTGATGCAAGTTATATTTCAAGATAAAAACAAATAAACATCATAACAAGGCCGTTCAAATTTTTTAATACACTTTTTAACTATTTTACGTTAAATTTCAAAAGATTTTCACTATTTCCAATAAAATTTTGTTTCGTTTTTCTATTAGATTATCATTTTATATAAAAATGAAATATAAATTTTAAAAAAGTGAATAAGCCTTCCCTGTTGCGCGTAAATGCCTAAAATTTAGGCACTCAATGCCTAAAAAAAAGGCATCCGATGCATAAAAAATAGGCATCCATATAAAACCTATAGAATGTGTAGCGCGATGCCTAAAAATTAGGCATCCAAAACATACTTTGTAGAAAAATTTTCTTGAAATGGATGCCTAATTTTTAGGCATCGCGCTACACATTCTATAGGTTTTATATGGATGCCTAATTTTTATGCATCGGATGCCTTTTTTTTAGGCATTGAGTGCCTAAATTTTAGGCATTCACGCGCAACAGGGTTCTGATAATTTAAAAAAGAAATGAAATATTCTTATAATATGGATAAAAATAGGCTTTGATTCAAACCATTACACAAAGATTTTCTTTGATCTAGGTAAAAATTTTAACAAGGGGTTCTCGCGAACCCTATGCAGGACATCACTGGCTGTACGTAATAATTCTATATAGTGACAAGTGAGTTTCTATAGATACTGACTTGTGACTATATAGAATTATTACGTAAAGCTCATTTTTTACTATATAGAGAGAGTCATGTAGTAACATATATTATGATAAAGCTGCGTAATTTTTTTGCTAGATTTTTTTGCAGTAAGAATATGTTTTTTTTTTTTATAGAAACCATATATATTTGACAATATTCATTCACTTAAGTTTCGTTTCTTAATAATAACAACATTTTAAAAATATTCAGCTTGTGTCATATTAAAGTAATATTTTTTCCATAATAAAATATTAGAATGAATGTTTATGATTCTTTCTTTCTCTAATCGGTTTTTCGTTTCATATTTTTTGGAAACATCGTCTATTATATTGTTGTTATTATTATTCACGTTCGACATTTAGAGTATTATAAGGCTCAAAAAGATATCTATAATATTAATAAAAACTAACATATGTGTGGAGTGTTGACTTGACTTTTTCTTGTATATTATCATAAAATATCATATTCTAAGTCTAAGAAAGAGTATATGTTTGATATTGATACATTTATTAATAAATAAAATATAAGTAAATGTGAAGTTTTTCTTTAGCAAATGTTATAAAAACAAGTATAAAATATTTTTAAAAAGCGGCTTCATGATAAATTATTTTTTTATTCTATTTTTCTGAAAAAAAATGATTTTTATCGGATAAAATATTCTTTTATAAGCTAAGATAATATTGTAAACTCAAACGGTGATTTTGCCATATTGATCTGCGTAAGCCTATATTTTCTTTAATGAAAAAAAAATTAGCTGTTCGATTAGTCAATTATGAAACTAATTAAGAACATTAAGTTGTAAAAAATCACTTAAACATGCTCAATTGAGATTGATAACAAACAACATTGTTTTTTTTTGTGTTTTTTAATGACAAATAATAAATGAAAAAAAAAAACAATTATCGTGTCTAAAAATATCTCTCGGAATAATATCACTCCAATTTCAATCTATTGCATTCATTAAACCAATGTACATTAATTTAGCGTACAAAATCCGACTAATATATAATTCTATGAAAACATGAAAGAAGAACCTCGAAACGTAATAAAAAACGAAACAATTTAGTATTTATTAAATATTGAAAACAAGAATGTCATTAATTGATTTATTTTGTTTCTATTTCCTTTTAAAACCCATGGCTTATATGATTCACATACACATGTTTATATGATTTTCTTATAGATTGTTCTAGTTAAAAAATAGATGTATTTATAAGTAATTTATTTCACGGTTTCTTTTATATTTTAAATTTAACTTTTATTTATTAAACATTTAGATATATCGTTCGATTTTTCAAAATATATCTTAACGTGTTCATTTAATACTCATTTAAAGGAATGTGGGGAGAATAGTACTCAGTTATTCTTTACGGCTGGAAATAATAATTTATATAATATTAAAAATTTATCGTGTAACGAATTACAATGATTGTTATTAATACATATAGTGGCGTGGAAATAATATTTAAAAACATGAGTTGTTATACACGTTTGTATAAAATGAATATTGAATAAAATTCTGGTGTTATTGTACATATATTGTTATTATTGCTTTAGATCATGCACGTACTTGGAATATTAAAAATGATAATAATAGTTCAGAGTAAGAGTAAAAGAAACAACATAATTGACTCATCAACATTTTAAATTGTGTGTGCACTTTCTGTTCTCAATTAATACAATTATATCTGATTCTGATAATTTTAAAACATAAATATTTTAAAAACGTATCTCTATTGCAAGGGTTTTTATTTATCAGTTTATGGCGCCTTATTTATCAAAATGTATGCATATTCAAATGAAAACACAACTCATGAAACAACAATTCGTTATAAAAGCATGTTGATTGTCTCAACATTGTATTTTATCCTGTAATATATGTTTTAATTTTATTTTATCGTTTTAATTACAGAATATGTTCTTGAATGAGAAAATTGTGCAGCAAGTATTTAGTGGTACCCTCATTCCAGCCATGTCTTCTGTGTGTATGAGTGAGGAGATCTCTTATTTTAAGTTAACGTTAGAACATTTATGTCAATTATTAAATTTGTTATGACATCCCTGTAAATTCTGTTGTAAACCTGAATAGAATAAAATCAAATTAATGAATAAAATACCGAGATTCATTGCAAATGTTCAAAAAACTATAATATCCAAACAGCAATACATCTTTCAAGAAACAAGCTGTCAAAGCATTCCAAACTTATTCTTATTGTTCTCTATCATTCTTACTTCATCTGAGAAAATACATGATGTATACAAGTACATGTTGAAATTGCAACTTTAACAATAATAATAATATTCAAGTCATACAATATACTAATAGTAATAAATATTTAGATTTCGATCGATCTCGATCGTCATTTGTTTTCTGTTTGTAAGGTTTTGTATTAAAATAATAGTAATGAATATAAAAATAAACTACATTAATAAATGTAAATATAATATCGAGATATATTATGTTAAGAAGAGATGTAAGTGGAATATGAAGAATAAACTTAAAAAAAATAAAATAAATGAATAACAACTTGTTATACCACATTTATTTTTTTTAAGGGAACGTAAGAAGTAGAAGATAAATATAAAGTGTGTATAGCAGACTTCAATATCAAAACAAACTATAATAAATCAAAATATCAAGAGACGATCTGTTTAATTGCAGCCATCGATTTCTTTTCGTTTTGTTTTATTTATTCAACTAAATTAGTCAAAGAGTTGAGAATATTTTTAAATATATTTGAAACGGAATCAGTAATGAAATTGAACAGCGTATTTCTAAACAATGATCCCTTTTAACAACGATATATTTTTCACATGAAACGTTTATATCATTAATGAAAGTTAACCTGATTATTGGGAAAAAAATGTTTTAAAGTTATCAAGTAAGAATTGCTACATAAAGAATATTAATTTATCATTAATACATAATTTTGAACACTAAAAATTCTTTTGAATAAGAATAAAATAAATCAATAAGTTTATTAGATAAGAAATAGAAAATATTCAATAACCCATAATACAATGAAATCTCCGGATTTTGAATATTCATTATCAAACGTAGTAAAATAAACGGTTCACATCTATTAGTCGAGAGAATTTTCAAAAAGTGGTTAAATTAATTTTTTTTTATCTTCAGAACAGAGAACACTGTCTATGGTTCTGAATCAAATAAATTCGACGAACATGAACAGGACTTTAAATTTTTTTTCAATTCTATTTACTATAGTGCATTTCTGTAATTTTCAGATAAGGTTTGTTCTCTTTTAGTTTTTCTTAATAATCAAATGAAATTGTTCTATATTTTAGTTTTAAACTTTACATGATTAAGCTTTTAAACTTAAATGTTTGCCCTTCCCTCTTATCTGATATATGTATAAAAATATATGTATTTCTGTATTTACATTATTATATAGTGGTTTCATGTATATTACTGTAAGCATATCACTTTTTACTATTCAGAACATTTTAACTACTTATTTTATATTAGCTGATATGTGATGACGATGATAATGAGATGTACTCATTAGTTTCCATTTGTATAAAATGTTTTGCATGTATAAAAACGAAAACGGATATGAAATTAAAATTTATTCTCAAACTAATTTCGACACTGAATTAATATTTAACTTAACTTTACTGGTTAAGAACTGAAAAAGCAAGCAGATGAGACATCTTGATATTCAAACACACATAAAAACAGAGACACACTCCTGTCATCAACAAGCGTAAAATCCCAGAATCCCAAGTGTTTAAGTTTCATGAGATGTTTCACATAAATTTACATTTCAAGTTTCTATTATTTTCATGTATATGAGTTTGTGCTTTAGGGAAAAACATACGGTTGTGCTCTCAAAGTTAAAATCAAATATTTATGCATAAAACTTTAGAAAACACTCATCCACTCAATCTTTTTATGTGCATTTTCAATTTATATTTGTTGTGAAAAGCTTTTTATGTTTGTATCAAAACAGAAATAAGAAAACGCTTTCTTCCAGTTTCTTAGTTCTTGTTTCTCTTTTCATTTGGATATGAGGATTTTACATAAAGACAACAAGAGTAATACTAATAATACTAAATAAAATTCAACAAACTCAAAATATATACCTTCTGTTTTACATAAAACTTTGCACTAACTTCTATAGAAAATTTGAATTTATTCATTTCCCAAGCTATTCATTTATCCATCTTTAAATTTTCTTTTCAGGAAAAGTTGTTTTTTTACCAAGACACAAAATATGTTAGATGGATAAATAAATTTTCGAACTACTAAAGGTTTCAATATATGTCTATGGAATATTTTGTTTGTTGAATAAATGTGTATGAATTTTTCTTTAGAATAATAATAATATACGAAACAAAATGCTATGTCTTAAAAGTCTATTGTGTTATGTTTTTAAAGAAATTGAAGTAAAAGAAAAGATCTTTCAATCTATTTTGTGTTTTCTTTATGGATTCAAATACAATTTTCCTGTATAAAACATGAACAATAAAACAGGAAAATCATCATGATGACTTGAAATTTTCGAGGCAAAACCAAAAAGTTTGTTTAATTTAAAATATAACAAAGTACAATTGACTTTCAAGCTATGGAAAGCTCAACTGATTATTATATTAGGATATATAAAGGATAAATTTAACAAAGGCTCATGAAACATATATCGATTTTGGGGTTTTTATTTTCTTTTTAAAATGGAAGTGAAATATTTTTGTTAAATTTCCAAAATATTAAATTAAAGTGCTTATTTTTAACTTCTTTCGTTAAAAATTATTTTTATTACATTTATTTAAACATTTTGCAATGTACTTCTTTTTCCAAGGCCACCGTAATGAATGGAAATAGTTATAATAAAAATTTTATATTCTTCTTATTTTCTCAAAAATATATTTTTCTTTTATCGCTTTTTCTTTTTCTGTTATTGCTTTAGAAGAAATAAAATGTACAATCGATCACTGAAAGATACAATTTAGTAAAATTCTGTAAATTCACCTGTAAAATTTTCAAAATTGAACAGACTTTTATATACAGTGTGAATTTTTTTCCTTCTATTTTTAATTTTTTTTCTAATTTTTAAAATGTTATCTTTTTCTTCAAATATATGTAAAAATGTGAAATAAAAATGTATCTATAGAAACTGACTTGTCACTATTTAGAATTATTACGTACAGATTATTTTTTACTCAATGGAGACTTGACTGTATTACGGTTTTGTTACAAATAAAATTTAAAATAACTTTTATTAATATGTAACATAAATTCAAATGAAAATACTGCTGGGGAGAAATATAAATAAAATTTCGGATGCCTTTATTTTTTGCTATAAATTTGTACACTGGTTCTTCATGCCATTCTAAGCATCAGTGCAAAAAAAAATTTTTTTCCGTACACACGTTCTCGAGATATCGCGCTTTGAAATTTCGCGAATGGCGCGCGCGGCCATTTTTTGACTTGTGATATCTCGCGAACCACAAAACGCAGAAAAAAATCTAAATATGTTTTGGAAAGATATGAAGGATATCTTTAATAATTTTTTAAAATATTTTTTAAAAAATATTGATTTCATAATTAAATTTCAATTTAAAACTCTATTTTTCCATTTTCAGGTAGTTGGACGTGATAAATTTTTATTTTTTTAATATGATTCTGTAGCTTTCATATTCAGCAATACATTTATTTTGGTTTTGGTTTTGGTAGCCTTAAACTTTTAAAGATACAGAGCCTAAAAGAGCGCTTTAATTACAAATTTTCATTAAAAAGTTCAGATGGTGACTTTTTCATACAAAAACAAGAATATTCATACTTTTGGTGATTCATTTTGGTGTCTTATGTTACTCAAATGTTTGGTACGCATCATAAAAAACTCTTTTTTCATAACAATTGTAATTAGCACTAATATTTACCTAAAAGTCAATAAAGTGTATAGTAAACAAACCTGCAGCTGTGTTTCTGTTGGAAAAGAGTTATGAAATGTAGTTGATAAAAAAAGTTGGATTGGAAATCGTTGAATTTTGATTCAAATGTTTAGTAAAAGTAATAATGTTTAACCGGAACATTTTTTAAACATCGTGTCAAATTTTGTGTTTTACCTTGAAACCCTAATATAAAATGAAAATTTAGAGTATTTGTTTTGATAAAAGTTCTTTTTGTTAAATTTTGTCATCAGTCTACGAAGACATCCTTCGCTTTTTTTCATTATTTTTTCTTATCTTACAAAAATTGCATTTCATTTTAAAAAGGAATATCAATAAGAGATAAGACCTGAGCTTAAATGAATACGTATTTTGATTTGTTCTCCAAAAAGAACAAGTTTATTTTCTTTTTGTACTGCAATTGCAATTTAAACTTTTCTTTTTTTATCGTTGTTTTCTTATTTCTGAATAAAGTATCGCAACATATTTATTTTATTTCATTTCTGTTAAAAATGTATTACAACGTAGTTTCTTTTATCGTAATGGGAAATATTCATTTCATTACAAAGTATGGCCTTTTAATATTATGACAAGCTAAGACAAAGTTTCTTTTATGAAATTTTGATAGTATCTCAAAATAAAATGCACACAAGATGAATTATTTGTTTGAAAATATGAGGAGTTCTAGTATGTTAAATGTATGGTTTCAACTTAAATGCACTTAAATTCATCATTTGTGTTTTTATTTTTACAGCTGTTTTGATGAGATAATCAAATCCATACAATTGAGTTTTAAATGAAATGATAGAATAGATCAAAGTAACAAATAAATAACCTGTCATTTTTATATATTTATTTTCATAGTAAAATGAGAGTGTGAGTGTACGACAGAGAAGTAATTTCCTTGGACGTCTTTATCTGTATCATTCAATTTTATAAGGACCTTTTGTACCATATAATTTTCAATCTAATATTATTGAAAACAGTATTTCCTTTTCAAAATTTGCCTGATTTTTTAGAAAATTTCAATCAAATAAAATGCAGAATAAAACTAATAAATGTTTTTCATTGATACATACAGTTATTTATCGTGATTTACTTGTATTTTCTTTTTAACAAACATTGATTTTGAATAATCAACCCCCTCTGTTTTCTTTTAATCAGCATAGATTTGATTTGAATTTATGCAATATACAAGAAAAAAGTTCATTATATTGATTTCCTTAATGATGATAAAATCAATGAAGCGCAGATTTGCTTATCCAAGCGTACTTCATTACACATAATAATCTGCTGAAGTGTGTTTATGCAGAGCAAATAATCAAATGTGTATGTTTGTTGCTGAGAATGTGTGTATAGATGACTTGAGAGAAAATAAAGCGGTTAAATAAACAATCACATTTTCATCATCATCATCAGCAGCAATATTACGTTCCATCTACTGATGTTTTTGCATCATATATACAAATAAATTGTCAAAATATGTCATGTATGCAGATCAAGGGACGAAATGTTTTTATAACTAAATGAGAGCATATGTACTATATTTATTTTAATTGAATGTTGTGAATTTCACAAATAATTTCAAATTTGTTAAATTTTAAGGTTTCTTATCATGAAATATAAGATTCAAGAGAGCAACATAATCATATGAATCCTTATGACATTTAAATAACTTTAATTATATATTTCCCAAGAAGTGTGCTGATTTGCTTGTGACGTTTTTGTTTGTTATTTTAATATTGTTTTCCATTTAGATTATATTTTTATTATTAAAAACGAACTGGGGGCCAGCCTTTTACACATTTGATCATTTGTCAGCCATATAAATAAATGAAAACAAACAGATTTTTAATTGTGTACGTTAAACATATTGTTTTGAGTGAAACGTCAAAACTAAGGGTTTTACTTCGCATATTTTTAACATATTTTAGTATATTGCATAGAACATTGTATCCCACCCGATTTATTTTTCTTATTAAAAAGGTTTTTTGTGAAAACTTACTTACGAATTGTAGAACACCTTTAAATGTTTTTATTTTTAATTACATTTTTCAATTACATCAATTGAATTGTTTTAAAAATGTAATAATTTAAAATTTTCTGTACAGGGTACGTGATACATTCATTTCATCACAATTCAGATTACAGATTTCGATTCAGATTTCAGATTCCGATTTAGATTATTCGAGCTGTCAAAATAAAAATTGATTTGAAATATTGAAAAAAAACCGTTAAAAAGACATTTTCAATGAAAATATGAAATATTTATTTAATAAAATAAATGAAAATATTATGAAAATGAACACGCACTCAAAACTATGGATTTGCTGCGGCAGCTAATTCCTTACTTTTTTTTTATTCTATTTTATTTAATAAAATTATTGTTTCTTTGAGAAAACTCACAAAATATATAGTAAGTTTTTTTTCGTACGAATAAACATGATATAAATGAAAACTGGCAAGGGTCTCTCACATACAAATTCTTTCATAAATAAAATAAAAAAAGGTTTTTTCTTACAACATTTTTATTTCAAGATGATCATGTATGAAATCGAGCTTAATAGTCACATATGTCTATGTAGTAAAAACTTATGAGTTTGAATATATAATCGATGTTTATCTTGGGACTTATCTTTATTTACCTTGTTTTTATCTAAGAGCATTTGTTTGAAAAATACGCGACTGTTTCAGTAAATATGTGATATAATGATGAGTCTCTGTAGGCCCAAAACTTCTTAATATTTTTTCCCACATTAGTTTGCTGGTAATATTATGAGCAAAAAAAAAATAACTGATTACTGTTTTATGTGTTACATACAAATACTTGATATGAATATATATAATGAAGAGGTATAAATTGAAAAGTAAAACATATAATATATATCGTGATGAAAACTAGGAAGGAATTAATAGTAGATTTTTTCGAATGAATAAAATGTGTTTGTTTAGTTTAAACACAAAAATTGTTATGTATAAAGTGTATTTATCTTAATATACTAAAAAAATGTAAGCAAAAAAAAAAAATATAATAATCCTTCGTAATCTAAAACTTATTGAATCTTCAACATGTATATTATAGAATGAAGATGATGGTGTATTCTATTATTTTGAGCTTTTTTGTATGTTTTAATTTAATGGTGATCGTACATTTTAATATTATTTTATATTTTTAGGTTTGTATTACACACAAATTCAGGATTATTTTAATCTTCATCCTAAATGATGCCTGAAATGATTTTATAGTAAAGAACCTATTTTAGTTTTTGTAATTTCACGAATTCCATTTTCACATGATAAGAGTGTAACCTTAAAATTTCAGGCTTATTTTTCAGTCTAGTTCTATTTATGCTGATTGCAACTTTAATAAATACACTCTCCTATTTCTGCCGATCATTCATTTATTTTTACTGCGGACCAACATTTATTTTTAACACCAAAGCAAGGCTTTATCATTAGATTGGGCTCGGTGAAAAATTACAGGTCCTTTTATATTTATGACTACTATAAACATTTTTTTTTATATTTTTATTTCGGTATATGTGTATTTATTGCGTTAATAATGTTGATGAGCATATTTTCACCCATGGTAATTACTTTATATATTGTGTAAAAATAATAAAACAGTATAATATTATATTGTTTCATCAAATCTCTTATAAAGGCACTTATTCATAGAAAATTGTTTAATTTTATTTATTCGTATTTATTTTATATTAAAATAGCAGTTTTATGAGTAAGAAATAATTAAATGGATTATATTTTCCATGAAATTGATGTTTTTTAGTTAATCAATAAAATTTGTTTAAAATATAACTAATTTTTTTTTGTACTTCTACTTTTAGGTGAGTCAAGATTTCGCTGTTTTCCAGTATACAAGTTCCTCTTAAGTTGTAAGTAATAAAAAGTCAAGAAATTTATTGAAAATCACATTTTACAGCAATTAATAACAATTGTTATGAATTAAATGCAAATGTCCATTGCATACAAAAATCGAAACACTTATTGACGTTACCTTTTCTATTCTTCAAACCTCCATCAACTCATTACTTTGTCAATTTAAATTTTTAAATTTCATTTTAAATAAATTTATATAACCTGATGTCTCCGAGTGATTAAAATAATCAAACAGAAGAAAAAGGTAAACAGTAATTGTGGTCAAATTGGTTGTCGTCTTTCTTTCTCTCGTATTTTTGACCTGTGGTTCTCTTTATTTTATTTCCTCTTTATTTTACATTATTACACCATTCATATTTTTTTTATTATTTTTTTTATATTTTTTTTTAATTCAGAAGCGAAGAAAACATAAATGTGACACCTTTTTTGTTTTAAATTGGTGTAAGATGCACGATCATCAAAAAACACATATAATAAATGTACACATTTAAAGTACAATTGAATTAAAAATGATTAATTTTAATGATGTTTTGAAAGTAGATATTTCAACGTGCGGATATTTGATGATTTGGTCTTTCTACTCTATGTAGTCTTAGACGAATAGGGAAAAAATAAATTTTGATTATATAAATGACTGACAATATTTTAAATTTTACAAAAAAGATAAACTATCATTATTAATGAAATGGATGAAAATACATTCTGTTTTTTTTTCATTTTAAAGATATTTTTGTCAATTTAGTTATTTATTTAAAAATTTTATCATTTAACAAATATTTACACTTAGGTCAACACGTATATGTTAAAAATGTTTTGACTGTGTCTGCAAGATATTTTTCATCCAATCAAAACCAATTCCTAGAAAAAAAATATTGATAGTAAAATGAATTGACTGAATGTTGAACATTTGAACTTCCTTTATGTATGTCTTAATGATACTTTTTGGTAAACATCATACTTTGCTTTGTTGCATTTATATAAACATTCAATGATATGGTTTGAGTGAATGAACTATAAGATGAATGATTTTATGCCCTATATTAATTAATAAACTAAGTTATTTATTATAAAATAGTTTGAAAATTTCACTTACTGGTAGGTTAAAAGTTTTTGAAATTTGAAAAAATATTTAATAAATTCATTGCATTATAAAAGTTGAAATAATAAAAAAACTCAATTCAAATATTTTACCATTCACATTCATTCTCTTCATTATTTTTTTTTATTGTGAAAAAAAATTATATCGTCATGTGGCATGTGTAGTTCTGATTCAACGAAACTATTTATTTTCATTTAATTATATAAAATTATAATGTAGCATTTTAGTGATATAACAGTGGCGTCATTATGCTACACTTTACTTATTCACGTATATGCATTAGACACAAAAGAAAAACAACATTATGTTAACACTGATGAAAGAATACTTCTTATTTTTTATGTGAATGGCAAGCCAAAAAAACACAATATTTTTATTGAAAAGACTGTAATACTAGTAAAGAAGGTGTTTTAAAATTAATAAAATAAAACACATACAAAAATTATGATTATACATTGAATGAAACCGAAAAATTTTATGTGGACGTCATCATATCAATGTCGGTGTGGTACCCTTCTGGCACAAAAATCATAATAATAATTATTATGTACTCGTATGTACCGTTTCTGTTCGTGTTTTTCATATAATTGTGTTTTTTTATTAAAAATATAAAAGAAAACAAAAGAAAAGAAGGTTTGAAAGAATAACATTTAATCAAAATTAAAAAAAAAACTAATGGATAATAATGATAATTATCCTTTAGGAAATATCGCCCATGTAGGTCTAATTTCTTTTTTCATAAGCTTGACTTAACAAAAAAAAATAACAAAATTATTAATAATAGTAAAGAGAAAAGACAATATATTATATTAAGACATTCGGCTCATTAGAGCTGTGTAAAAGGTGTAATAATAATAACAGCCCGGTAGCAACTTTTATTCCGAAGTAAAGGGACGAATTTTTTAAATTAAAACGATTATGATGATAAATTGTCGTGCATTAATGTTGAATCTTAATAAAATAAATAATAGAAAAAAGACTATTTAGGTTGAGCTAGACGTAAAAGTAAATGGAGGTAATAAGTGGAATCAAAGATACATTGTACATACCATTCCCGTCAAAAACAGTAAACCTTGATTTTAAAAAATCGGTGTTACTTTGCCTTCTTTTTTATATTTCATGGGCTTATGAAACTTAGTTAGGATTTAACATTAATGCATCAATCTTATGACAATCTTTAAATTGAAGCTTGATTTATAAAAAAAAATAAATTTCAAAGAACCCAGTATGATTAGTATTTTTTTTCAGAAAGAAATAACTTCATAATTTCAGCTAGTTTGTTTGCTTTCTATTTGTCGGATTATAGTGACTCAATATTTGACTTCTACAGTCACTTTTCAATAACTCCGTTTACTTTTCTTTTCTTATATTTTAGCTGAAATTCAATAAAAATTCTTTGAATGAAGTCAAAAATATAAATCAAATTACACCTTCCTGGCATTTTTTATTCTAGAATTGAAGACACACGATCCAATGAAAATGAATGTTTAAAGTTACAATTCACCCTCAAATAAGACGTGTAACCCGGTACAAAATAATAAATAAGTACTATTTCTTGTTTTATTTTAAAATAACACGCATCACATGAAATGTAAATTGTTGTTTGTATGTGAATGTGAGGAGCAACCAATTCTGTCATATTTAATTTAGATCAGAAATGCATGAAATGAAATAAATAAACAACAACAAATTTTTCATGATGCAAATATTTTTTTTTTAATATTTATCCCCAATAAAAGTATGTGAAGCGGCGTTATATGTTAGACTTGAGTTTAAGAATTACATTAAAGCAAACATACACGGTTCATGTTGCACCATTTAACATTTAGTTTTTTTTTATCTTGGTTTAGGTCTCTCGAGACATTATGTTGATGGGTATTGTATGTTTGCAATGTGTAGTTATCTAATGTACCTATATTTTTTTGAGTATTTTGATTGAAAAAAAAATTGATTAAAAAATAATCTTGAAAGGAAAAGAAGATAGCTTATACGCTTTATATGCAAGTCAAACCATTGTATTAAATGATTTGTCCTCAAATGATATCAAATGTGTATGATATATCTTCAATATAACTTGTGTTCTAAAATTTTAATAAAATACAATAATAATTTGTATGATTTTTCACTAAAGCTTTACACATCTTCAATTTCATTTTTTTAGTATTGTATTTTAATCTCTAGCCAAATTAAAAAGGAAGAATGGTTTACAAAGAAATGCAGGAACAAAAATTGACACTCTCTTACCATGATTTCTATATTTCATTTCAGAAAACAGTAATGAAATGAAGGTAAAACTTAATCTAAATATTTAAGTTAAATATTTACCGTTTTGAATTCATACAGGAGTTGAGAAAAAAGTAGTTTAAATTGTTTGAATGTGGTATAATTTGTCTGCCAAAGTACTTCAGACATGAACCAAACTCAATTAAGATCGTAAAACTCGTAATAGCAAGCAAAAATGTACAATTAAACTTTTTAAAGTAATAAAATTAATCGAATCAATAGTTTTACCTGCGTTGAGTATATTTGATGCAAGTCTGTGGTTTAGGTTTATAATATTAGTATTTTACAACTTTCTAATGTGTGTTGTACTTACATCTTATATAGCAATAAAATCGTGGTATTACTTATTTGATGTAAAATATAAATCCAGTTTTTTAAAAAAATAAATAAATTCACTATGTTAACTACGATGTTAGTTGCTTCGTGTAATAACTGCAATTTTCAGCAACACTCACCTCAGCATATATAATTTTTCTTATTATATTATTCTTACTATTCACAAATACGCTATGGTTTGTTCTCAGTTGAATGTAGACAGAGTCTTACAGGAATATATTTGTTAAAAATAAATATTAGTAAGAAGAGTGTAATCGAAACATTGTGAGTGACTGCATTTTAAAAAGAGTTTTTTCTTTTTATTACTTTTCAAACAATAATACGCAACCTGCTTCCTTATTTAAAATAGAAGGATCCGGAGAAATAAAAATTGTACATAGATGTGATTACAACAACAATAATTAACAATAATAACAATAAAGGATTAACCATAATGTAAATTACACAGAATCTTTGTATGAACTGCAATGTATAGCAAAATAATAGAGGTGCCCTATGATTATGTGCATGGCAATTACTGTTTCAAGTATATTATTAGTGGCAGTGCCTTTTATTAATAATAATATAAAATTTTAAATTTTTGCTTGTATTTTTTTTCAATGCTTTAACATTTCTGATGTAAATATAATAACAATGTATACTTCCTTGCTCACTCTTCTAAAGCTAGTATAATATTGAATATTATAAGAATGAAGTTAACTTAAATATGTTCAGTTGCAATATTGACTTGAATTTTGCAATTTCGATTACAAATATAACTTAAAAAATGCTCAACTCCAACCTATCTTCATTATTATCAATAATGTACGTAAATAAATTTTATTACATTATTGCTGCCATGGTGTTTTATGGCAAATTGCTCGATGATGTTCCTCTGTGTAATTTGCGTTTTTCTTTCATATCACCATTATTATGATTATTACGACTTGTAGTCACAAATATAAGCATGTAAAGAATCACATAACTTGTTCATTGCTGCGAAAGAAAAATGCATATTAGCTAAATATTATACTAAGTTATCTTATGTTTAGTTATATAATACCACTTTCTGGCTTGTCTATGTCAATTTAGTATTATTTTTTCTTAACTTTATAAGCTAATGTCTAGTTTTTAGTTTTATAGTTTATTAAAAATGCTTGATAAAAATTTAAATATGAAAAAGTAATTTGGGTTTCGAACCCATTTTGCATGCTAAACTATTACATTGAATTAATATTAAAAGTGCATTTTAGTAAGTTACAAGTACTTTTCATTGTAATTATCCAGAGCAAAGTCTAAGTCAAAGTGATCTATTAGTTTTTGCAAACTTGTTAAATTTTAGACAGAAAAAATGCAAGTTGTTCTAATAAACGCCTTTTCATTTGAAAATAATATATGTGACATATAAAACATGGTGAATATTTTGCAAGTCAAGTCAGTCGCGCTCAGCTAGAGATTACAAGGCAAGTCATAATATTCAATTACTTTTGATATATGCTTAAAAGAGAAAAAAAATGGTGGAGGTATATATGAAATGTGAAAAAATGAGACATTGTCGTCGTCGTTGTTGTTTTAGTATTTCGATGTTGGCTCGACAAGAACAATGTTTGCTTTTGTTGTTGTATAACTTTTATGCATGTTTCCTAGGAAAAGTACATCTAAACGCTAAAATAAAAACATGACACATTTCACAAAGATATAAACATTATGACAACAAACATTTTACGGTTGTGTTTTGCTATTATACATATTTTGTACGTAATTCAAATTTATTATAATAAAATGTTCTTTTTCACTTTAAAAAACAAATAAAAATTATAAAAAAAAATTTAAATAATAAAAAATCACAATAATGACATGTTACTATTTTGAAACAAATTTTCTCATATAATGAATTCATAAATAAAATTCGCGAAAAGTTATTCGCGTCAACTCATTTTTAAATTCATTTTAGTTTATTACATGAAAGTAAGTAATTTTTTATTTGTAAATTATTCGAATTTATGCAATTATTATTATTTATACATAATACAAATCCATTACAAAAAGTTTTTTTAATTGCATTTCGTAAGAAGAAATGCACTATTACAGACGGTTTGTTCGCCGTCACGCCGTAGGTCCGTAAATCTGTTTGTCCGTTCCATTCATAACTCCGGAATGGTCCATCGGAGTGAGGTCAGGTTTTTTTTTGTTAGATAGAGGAAGTCATAAGGATGATTTTTAACTCATTAGTTTTGAGATAATGCTCTTGAGCCTCCAAAGCCTAAAATCGGTAAAAATACGTTAGGTTCTATAACTAGAAAATTTTCAAAACATTTTTTTTACTTATGTTTATTTAAAATAAAACTTAAATATATTCAATGAAAAAATCCCATCGAAATGCACTTTTCTAAACTACTCGGTGGTTAGAAATTCTCATTTTTGTATTTTATAAAAATTTTTTCCATTCTCTTTTCTTTCTATATATATATATTTTCAATAAACAGTAATTATTCATTTTTCATCGCATAAATTTTGTCATCGAATAATATCTGTTGTTATTCTTCATTATTTTATTTATATATGAGTCCCGGTTGTGTTTCGATAAATGTTTTGTCAATGTTCAATGTGCCGCCACACTATAGTTGATTTCTGTTTAAGATATCGAACCAGAGCTTGTTATGAGTTTTTATGCGTTATTTTTATCATGCCACATTATTATTCAGTTTCAGTTATTATTTTTTTTTATTATTAATGATTGCCAATATTTTTTTAGTTGTATATGATTGTTGTTGTTAAAATAAAGTTTGTTTATTTTTACAAACTTCATCAATCTATTTACAAAATAGTTCTTAAAAATTATAGAGAGTTAATATTATTTTATACATTATTGTTATTGTAAGTTGAATAAAAAAATGCACATCATCCTTTGTATATATACCAATTTTAATTTTTATTATTCATCAATTCCAAAAGTTAATTCACATTCTAATGGGAATCTTCTTATTTTTCTACATTATCATCAACATAATCATCATCATTATCATATGGCGATTCTCACTTAACATTTATTATTTTTATTACCAGATATTAAAAAAACATCAAAGCGTAAGCAAAAATATCGGACTTCATTTCAACGTTTTTCCGATCACTGTTTTTCTATATATTTTTTCATTACACTTTTCTGTTAAGTAACGTATAACAAATAAAAATAAATTTATATCAACTTTTTGACTGATAAAATTACAATTCAGAAGATGAATGAGCATTAGCATTGTGTAGTGGTACAACATCATCAATATAGAATGTAAGATGACGATGCGACATTCCTTTTGACACTCAAAACCAAATGTTCATCCTCAAGATAAGAATATTTTTCAGTTGATGTTAAATGTAATGAGAAATATAAGAAAAAAAGTATCATAATAAAAACGAGAAGAAAAACACAAATTTTCGTTCATAATTACTCTTGCTTTATTAGTATTTGTGAGTTTATGGTTCACTTGTATTTTATCGAATATTTTGTAAATTATGAGATTTTTACTGAAGTACTTTTCAATTGACTCGCCATTCAATCGCATTGAAATCAAATAATTTCAAAACATGAAAAGAAAACAATAAGCCAAACACCATTTGAAGTACTTTTCAATTGACTCGCCATTCAATCGCATTGGAATCAAATCATTTCAAAACATGAGAAGAAAATAATACGCCAAATACCATTTCCCCCCTAATTCTAAAATCCCTGCGTAAAAAAGATAAATTACAGTATTTTGATATTGATGAAGTCAGTCATAATTCATAAATTTGTCATAAATATAAATCGATGTCCTTACAAAAGCAACTATTTTTTTGTTTTTAATTTTTCCATCTTTCGAGATTCTTATTCAATTGTAATCATTCTAACTTCATTTTTATTATTTTTTTATTGTGACATTATTTGTCTTAAAAATACAAATATCAACTTTCGTCATGCTCCATTTCATTCTTATTCATCATAAAGAGAGAAATATTAAATTATTTCGGTGTATTTTTATTTTGAAAATCATAAAACAAAATAAAAATAACACTGATGATTTCACCCAAATATAAAATATTAAAGAACTTCGTTTTAAGGAAAGTTTTATTTAAAATTAATAAAAATTACATTTATTGAGAATATTTTATTCAATTTTGGTAGATGATAAGTTATAGAATAAAACTTTAATTAAAAGTGATATGCGATCAATGTTGAAACCGACAGAATATTAGAAAAATTGTGTGCCAAATAGACCTTATCAAGTTTTTTTTTGTTGTTTTCATTGGTTGGATTTTTTTAATGCAATGTATTTTGAGAAAAGTCGCGATACATAAAAATGCAAAAACTGAGCTTTTTCCTGTTTTTATTAATTCTAAATGTTGTGTTTTACATTGAAATTTATTTAAAACAATAATAAAGATGTAAGAACGTAACTATTATGCATACCATTGGTCTTATATAAAAAAAAGTATAATACGTCTTTAATTGAAACAAATAAATGCATAATATGTGTAATGAGTTGGCGAGCTCCCATTGATATGCACTTGTCTAAAACATATATTAAAGTATATATTACCATATCATATTATATATTCCAAGTAAAATAATCTATAATGCTGAACATCGGTAAGATTTTTTTCACCTTGGTTTTTTTTTATTCCAAAATTCTCACAAAGAAACTTGGCTGTTGTACGTATGTAATTGTGACTACTGAAACCAATAACACATACGTTTAAATGCTATGGAAAAGTAAAATAAAAAGCAGCACATGGCAATAAAATAAGAGTCAGAGTCATAAAAATTGAAGTCGTATAAAATATCCGCATATTCTCATTTTACTCAATAAACGGCAAGGTATCACAATTCATAAACAGATCTAGAGAAACAAAACAAAATAATAATAAAAGAAAATAAAAGCAGTTGATTGCAGAAGAGCAAAAGCATTTTTTTATATTATTATTATTATGTTTGGTAATAAACAATCATATAATTCTCAGTATGTGATGTGTCATTTTTGAAAATAATATTTTGCAAATGAGTCAAAGGAAACCGAATTGAGACACGCGCATGTTGTGTTGTTTTTTTCAAAATTGAGTTTTTAAATCTTTTGGTTAAGTTTGATGAAGAAATTAAACTCATCAACATAATATTAATATTAGTAAATTTTTATGATTTTTTGATATTCAGATACTTTCAAATAAAGTTAAAGAAATCTGATTTTTCGTAACATGAAAAATTCCAATATTTTGCCATCACGTTGATAGCTGACATTACTAAGTCATTCTTGTGTCATGGCACAATGAATTGAATTATTGTGTGTTTGTTCTGGAATGTAAATGGAATTAAGATGCTATTACTCGCAGGAATTTCGTTAGAAATAATGTTTTATATGTATTTATTAAATATTTATTAGCATTATGTATATGGATTGAATTCTTTTATATGAAAACTATTAATTGACTGTTTGTTTATATAATTGTACAATTTTTATATCAAAATCAAAGTAAAATATTTTCATTCTATTTATCTAGTTTTTTTTATAAATTTTAACAAACATCTGTATTTTCATAGTTTGATACAATCTTTAATTTAACACAATTGAACACATTTTTTAAATAAGTTCAAGAAATGAATGATTTCGTCTCTTATAAAATTGATAATCAAGTCACAGAAATCAAATCATAATTTTTCGGACAATTAAGTTAATGCTTTCTTTTTTCTAAATGAAGGTATTTTCTTTTTGCAGTTAATCGTTGTACATTGCTCAATAAAATAAATATCAAAAGCAAGAAAAAAAATTATTTTACGGACATTGAATTCTCTTTAAGTTGGAAACAAAATAATTTTTAATTGATTTAACAATAGTTTAAATATTAAAGATAAATGCACTTTTTGTCTCGTTGTCATGTCAAAGATAAATGAATCATAATTAGGAAAACTAAATTGGTCAGATTCCGAATTGAAATGTCTATCTTTGAAGAAAGAGACAATCTAAAACGGAAAATAAAAGACAAGCGATTCAGATCAAAAGTTTATTATTGTAATAAGTACATTTAAATTTAACTTTTGAAAAGAATAATAATAAGCAACGCGGTGTGGTGTAAAAAACATGATTTGAATAATAAATTATAATAATTATTTGTGTGTCTATAAGCCATGTCTCTTATAATATAAACTTCATATTCTGAGAAATAAAAGACAGAATTCAAAATTCCAAGTATACAATTACACAGAGAGAATGCCTAGCTTGATTTTTTCTTTTGCTGTGTTATGCCAACCGGCACCGGAACGAATGCAATTTTGACTCTAATTTGACAGCAATCATATCGCCGTGTCTGTACTGGGTAGATATAAAATTGTAAGAAATTTATTTTAAACCGTGCAATTAGATACAGATAATGTTATTTTTTTGAAAACCTTTATAATAAGTTAAGGTTTAAGAGAGTTTTTTTTGTTGTAAAACATAAAAGAATTATTTTTGTTACTGGTGTGACTCTCAAGTTATCATTTTAAAATAATAACAAGTCATTTTTGTAGTATTTGATGTTCCTTGTCATATAAATTGATCAGTTAAATTAAACTTTTATTACTCTTGCAGTAATATACTTAAATTTAACTCAACCATTCAAGGACATTCAAGAATTTTTTTTTTGCTTATTATAGTACGTCAACACCAAATAACAAACAACGGTTGAAATAACGGTGGTGGCATTAGAGAAACAAAAAGAATGTTTTAAGGTCCATTACAACTACATACGTATATAATAAATGCTTTTAAACTAATTCATTATTAAATAATTATCCCATTGTATCCAAAAATTATTATAACATACGAATAATATGACATTTAAAATAAGCAAATAAACAAAAAAAAATAGTATTCATATTTTATAAGAGTCTGAAAATTCATTTTTAGAGCATATAGATAAAACAATTCCAAATTTTGGCAGACACAAAATACTAAGGCTTTCATTTTTTATATATTAATTCTTATTCATTTATAATAATTGTGCAGTATCCTGCTGGTGTTTGATGTCTGCTACAAACTAAGCTGAAGTGTTTAAATTTAAAATAATCAAAAAAAAAAATAAAATATAATAATAACAAACAATTAAATAGCCTGATTAATTATTAATTAATTTTTACTAGATTAATTACCAACAAATTTGAAATAATATTAAAATAATTTTTAATAAGTTTTTTGGGGTTAATGAAGTTAATGTATTTAAAATAATGGTTTATAAGTATTGCAGCGTCATATTATTTTGTAGATACGTGAGAAATTTATTGCAAAAAATATTGTGGAGGTTGAAAAATTTGTTTTAGCATTAATTTTTTTTATGGAACTCTATAATGTATTTAATAGTACAAAAATGTTTTACTATTAAAATATTGACAGTTTTCAGACATATTCATATACAAAAGGTGAATAAAGATTGCATTTACATTTTTATAATTCATTATTATAACAAACATTCACATATAAGCCTAATGTAATGCGAATAAATTGATTGTCATTACTTATTATGAATGCTACAACAACCAATTGACAATCAATACACCATGAGTTCAGGCACAAAAAAATATAAATGCCCTAACAGTAGATATGGAATTCATATTATTATTATTATTTTATATGATTACAACAGCAGGGATATAATACGCAGTCACAACCAGAGAATTAAGTTAATCAATTTGTCTTTAAGCTGTGTCCATATTCAATATTTGTGTGTGTAAGCGAATTTGTGTGCTCTGCTCACAATCATGACACTTAGGCTTTAATTTTATTAGTATTATTATTAATAATACAATATGGGCATTGGAAAGATAAAAGCGTTGAAATGGAAAGGTGTGAGACCGAGATTAATATTTTTTTGTAATAATAATGGATTGATAATTCATAATAATGTTATGGTGCATTAAATATAAAGAAATATGGTTATTGAATGGAATGAAACAACAAGACATGTTGTTGCAAAATTTTAATGAATGTGCTTAATTAATATACAGATGTGCGTTGTTTGGTTTTGTTTAAATTCTCCCTTAACTGGGAGTAAATTAAATTAATTGATGACATTGGCTGATGAAATACAAAATAATTGAAATCTTAGTTTTTGGAGAAAATTGAAGCCGAGTAGAGAAGTGGATTATTACCTTGAGTCCAGCTTTTTAAGGTTAATATTTTCTTAAAAGCTAAAATACAATTTCACTATTACTAATAATACTATCATATTCTATGTAAAAAATGAGAGGAAGCCGTCACAAAACTAAAAATTTTAAACAATTAAACAGCATACTTTCGTTTGATTTCGAGATAAATAATTTTTTAGTACATTTTACTAAATTTTAAAGTAGTAGTATTCTTACATAATGAAAACTTAAATAACAAAATAATAACATTTTAATGTAGTGCACTGACATATTTTATGTGATCGTATGTTTTTAAATACTGAAGAAGTAGAAAAAGACATGTTGTCATATTTTATTTAAACGAAAATGAAAAATATATGAACATCTACAAATAAAGCATGAACTTTACATTAATTTTTTTTTGTAGTTAAAGTTAAATTGAAATAAAAGGAAAAAAAATAAACCATGACTAGAAACAAACTTTTACTCAGAAAAGCACACAAAAATATGAAATTTTAATAGAAGTAAACTGAACATCTTTAAAAACATTCAAGAGTTGATGGTTTGTAGATGTGTCACAGTAAAAATGATGAACTATTAACTTTTGAAAAAAGCAAACTTATTTTTTGTAAATGGAATGATAGTTTTCTGAAACGAAATGGTAAAAAAATGTGGTTAGTTATGAAGGAAAGCAGTTTGAATTTTTTTGAAACCAAAATAATATTATAAAAAAAATGCAATGAAAAAAATTTCAGGAAAACTGACATAATTATTATTGGAACAGACAGTGGAGTAATGGACGTACACGAAAATATTCAAGTAAAACAATTTTTATTATTATTATGATTAGACTGGAATGTTTTACATTTCTGTTTCTTTTTCTATTCATTTTGAAAATGTACAACAAAAATTAATTCAAATTTAATAGAAAAAGGAACCAGAATTTACCCATACATATTTATATTGTTAGATACATTTATTATATCTGTAACGAATGCCATGTCGAATGAATTGTATTTTTGCTGCTTTATGCTTAGTCGTTATAATTTTGCTACCAAAAACCGATGGTGAGACATTTAATATTGCTCATACTTTTGCCTTCAAGGTTTTTCAAATTAAACTTTTCGGAGTATGAAGGATTTAGCAATGATATTTTTTTGTTATTTCATTGTTTTATTTTATCAGAATTTTATATTTTTGGCCATTTTGAATCTGGTATATGTTTTTGATTATATTTCTTTTAAAAATAATATTTCTTTAAACTTTTTTTTTTCTTATCCGTTTTTATACATACAATACAAATAAAAAAAACCCTTAAAATAGTATTTTAAAAGACTTTAACGATAATGTGTTAAAACTTGTGCAGTACAAGTGTCGGCAGCAAGATTCTAACGAAATAAGCGACAATCTTGCTAATGAAAGAATTTTCATAAAAATACACAACCTTGTTAAATATAAAATAAAATTCAGAAAATCTTATATATTTGTATGTCAGTGTTTGTTTATATTACCATCCGTTTCTTATTATTCCATACTTTTTATACTAAAGCTCGAGTGGAAACGGAGGTATCTATGCATAAATAATTTTTATATTCAAATATACAACAAAAAATTTTAACTAGGATATGATAATCAGATCCGTGTTTTAGTTTAATGTTAGTGTGTGCACAAATATTCATTTATTTATAGTTCAAATTCAAATTCAAAAGTATGGAAAAAAATTTATTCAGATGAAAGAACTTGGTTGGTTATGAACAAATTTGAAAATTTATGATTTTGAACTGTACATTTTCGTGCAAATATGCAAATATATGAGTATTTTATTTATGTATTTTGCTTTTGAACCACTAAAATAATGACATAAATAAGTATTATTTTCGTGTCTGTGTACTTCCTTTTTATTCAAAAACAGTGCATTGGAATCCTGTGTCATAAGTGTCAATTGTGTTTGAAATTTTTTAAACAAAAGGTCGTGCTTAAGTTTCTCTTCTCGAAAATTAATGTTTGTATTGCACTTTTTCTGTTTATTTTTTATATAAAAATTGATTTCATGAATATTCATGAACAAAACTAGGTTTGTAGGTGGATCATCCTCATCGTCGCTTTCAATTTTTATAAAAAAATTTAAAATATTTAAATATAAAACACTATTGAAAAACACTGAAAATCAAATCATTATAAGCGGAAAATGTGATGTGATATTAAAATGTGCATGAAAGAGTTTGGGTAAAAAATGTACCAAAAACAATTATAGGTTGAAATATGATACAAAAGAATAGACAATTTTATGACAGTATAAATGCAGTGCTCAGAAAATAAAGTTCTACCATTATTGACAAGATTCATGAAAGAATGTTGAAAATTATTTATTTGAATAACTTTTTCTCATAACTAGATACAATTTTAGTTAGTCCCTATATGTAAATTTAGCATCTTCTCGTTCCATAGAGTACTGAAATATAGTACAGAAAGGAAACATGGAAAGTTTTTTTTCATTATTTTTCATGTATATCGATTTTATTTTTCGTCGTTTTACACAGGAGTATTTTCATTTTTTCTATAAATCATTAATGTGAATACAAAAACAATTAGATTTAACAGATCGTAATATTCTTTTAATGTTAATAATGTTATTTTGTTAGATTTCATGGTTAAACACAATATTTCTCTTTGAAAATTCAGATATGTTATATAATTATTTTTGAGGCGACCAATGAGAAAATAACCTTAAACAAAACTTTAGAAAGAGGAATAAATATTGAGTTGAAAGAGAAAGATATGTAAAATATAATTTTATATTATATGTTTTTTATTCTTCGTGCCTTGTTTATCATACATTTATATGGAATGCATTTGTTACAATAAAATGTGCAGTAGTTCGAGTTTTTGTGATTTCACAACTATATTTAAGATGTAAAATAGGATAAGATTAGGGATTGAGAGAAATAGTATTCATTCTGTTTTCGATATGTAGTAAATATTTATTCGTTTTACTAAATTTGGTATTCAAGAAATCTAAACTCAACGAAAATCAATTCTCCAACATTTGTTTCGCTAATGAATGTGCTATGATATAAATTTTTATTGCCTGCTTCAACAAAACCAAAATACCTTTTTTAACCTAATACAACAAACAGTATGATGTTTTAAAAATATTTTATTCTATTATTAAATAAATGAGCATTTTTTATGCCATTTAACTGTATTTTATGTGTTGTTTCGGGATATATTGTTAAGTATTTTATTTAAAAGTATTAAGATTCCTTTGCTTCTGTAATTTTTTTTATTGTTACACATGCATGTGTGATGATAAATAAAAAAAAAACATGATATTATAATAAAGTTGTATTTTTCGTAATAAAATTAATGAATAATAAAATAAAATAAAAAAATGGTTCAAATGATTAAAATGTTTTTGTATTTTATATGCTTGAAAATGTTTATCTCATATCTATTTATTTCGTAAAAAATTACTCAATAATAATATATATATTAAAATAGAATTCAAGTAATAATATATGTAAATAAAAAAAAAGCAAAATATAAAATAATAATAATATGTCAAGAGGAAAATAAGGTTAAAATATCGCATCGTTGAACTTATTTGTTTCACTGATCTTTTGAAAAAAGTATATTCTTACATGAGTTGACACTCATTATTTCTGAAAGTGTTTTTTCGTACGTTTCAATTAATTTTATATTTTGATCGTAGAATTAACATCAAGATAATTTGTTATGTGGATAAAGTAAAAAAAAAATAAATGCGCTCTTATTTACCATTCCCAATTAAGATTTTATTTTTTTAAAAAATAAGCCACGATGCTGTTTCTCTTGTTATATATATAAAATAAACGAGTAATAAAATGTTTTCTTAATATTAAAATTAAATGCTTACCATTAAGCATAGACAAAACAATAACAAAAAGAGATGATCTCCACTTTATAGTTGTATCTCCCAGTGTCTCTGTATATTTAAATTTCTCATTTGTATATAGCATGAGAATATATCCGAGTGTTATTCTTGGCAGAATATTGCACACTATAAAATTAAATTCATTTTTACCATTTTGAATATTTCATATATTTTTTAAGCAACACAAGAACTCAGACCATAATAAACACTTTTTTTATATTATTTAAATGAATAATGAGATGCAAAATTAAATAAACTAAGTTTTAAATGGAGGTGAAAAATAAAATTACATATACTATGGAAAAGAATTTGAATACAATACACGAGATGAAATTGATGACAAAAAAGGTTATTATGGTATTTTCACAAACGTAGTTTTGACCTATTGAGTTGTCTAAAGAAGTTATCGTTCAACTGCATTATTTGAATATTATTATTTGATCAGTGATTAATTCAAAGTTTTTATGATATAATAATAGCGTTATTTGAAAATAGAATAAGTTAGAATATTCTCATTATTTGAAAAGTTTTTACAAATTGTTTTTTTTTTACTTTTTTCCTTTTTAAATTCATTTCGGAAATTTAACGTAATTTTTGAAACTTCAAAAAGTCGAAAAAGGTAAACAAAGAGCGAATTCTAAAACGCTTTTCATAAGTGATTATAATGATATTTCGTTTTCACAATAATTAACAAATTGGAAAAGTTACCTTCTTTTCGTAACACATATTAAGCTCTTATATTCAAAATTATTTTTTTTCCAACAATTTATAGAGGTTTGAATTCAAAAGGAAATACCTTCATACATCATTAACGAGGTAATTTTTCATTCATTTTAAATCCTTCTGTAATTCCATCAATCTTTTTCGGATACATGTGTATGATATTTTTATCATCAACTTATAATCTTTGAATAGTTCTCTGGATTTACACCACAAAATCAGTTTGTGTAAGAATAATTTAGTGCTTTAACATATATGTCTTTTAAGATGGAAATATCTTATATATTTTGGTGTGTTATTTTATTCTGGAAGTAAAATATGTCCTAAATTACTCTTAAATGTCACACACGTGAACTTTTCTATATGATGTACTTTATAACAACAATTTGAGGCAAAAAATAGTTAAAAAGCAAAATAGGAATCTTTTGTGCTTTTGACATAAGAAAAATTGCACCTTTTTTTTACAACAAGACATCTATTATAGTCAACCCAGTTCTTCATCTATTATGTGTAAATCATTTAGACTTAGATTTAAACCAGAAATAAAGGATTTTTAAGTAATTTGAAAGAAAACTATATTGAAAGAATAGGATAAAAGATTATTATGTTTAAGGTGGAAAGTGGAATGAAAGAAAATGTTAACCATAAATTAAAAATATTACGCTGATTGAAATAAAAACGGATAATAAGATAAAAAGAACAGTAATAATTCCGTTAAATATAAATTCGAATTACATAACTACAAAATGTGATTGCATAGGCTTTCAAAGAGCAAAAGATGTTCTTAATTTTCCACGTGTATCTTAATTTTTAAAAGAAACATCTTTAATACACAAACAATGTTACTTCCAAGAGTGTTGTCTTTTTTTTGCTTTATTTTTTATTCTTGTCAGTATCTCTGCAATGTAAGAAGAAATAAAAAGTAAGTTTATTTATAAAGTAAGAAAAAAAAATACAAACGAATAAAATAATAAGAAGAAATATAAATGAATAGAGAAAAGTATTTATCAAACAGAGATTTGCCCCAATCTGACATGATTTCGTGTATTTTATAACGGGATTGTGCTACATACCATCAGAATATACTGATTTTGTATTACGTTTTTTCATACTTACACCATCTTTCACTTATTTTGTACATTTAAGTCTGTTTTCTTTTTATATTATTATTGTTATTCTTTATTATTTCTTTTCTTTTTATTTCTTTTTTTTCCTGTTCGTTTTTTGAAGAATTTACTATTTTGTATGTTAAATATTGGACGTCGTGCTGTAAAAATGCTCTAATGATTTAATAACTTTTTATTCTCCTTTAAACTAATTTATTTTTTATTTATAGTAGTGAAAAGTACAGTACAACACTATTCTACTTTTTGTTTTGATACATTTTTTTTCTCATTGCTTAATAACACTAATAACTTAAATATTTTGTGGAATGTTAATGAAAACAAAATATATAGAATTTTAGCTATTCAAATAAGATAGTGTTTTGTAGCTCTGAAACACAAAATTTCCCAAGTTAATTTAGTGTTAAAATTTGCAAAGAAAAAAAGTCTTAATAGAAATCTTGAAAAAAAAATTCACGTTAAATTTTTTCTTGGCGTTTTCATAAAGAATTTTAAATAATACATAATATTATATTTTTGATGTTTCGTTGTATGAATATGAAAATACAACGCGGTTTATCTCTGTAAAATATAATGAATAAGAAAATAATATATGTTCTGTTCTTAAATTTCATTAATTTTTTAGTGCTTTTCCTGATATCAATACAATTTTGTTATGGCATTTTGCAAATCCAAACTTTTTGTGCATTTTTTACAGATGCGATATTTAATCATAATTACAACAATAACATGATAAACAAAGCAAACTGAAAGTAAAATGAAATGATATGGAATGGTTGAATTGAGCTTTTTTCTTTTTCATACGATTTGTATATTATACGCAATACAAAAATAGTCGTGAAAGAAATAATAATAATAATGAGCGACTTTTTTTCTGTTATATTTAATTTTGCAATTTGTTCATATTATTAATTTTTTTATTCTGTTATATGATGTAACAAAAAAGTTTACTAATACTGTAACAAAAAAATCTAAGTTAAATTTTAAAATTCACATCCATTGAAATATGAAAATATGTTTGAATGATGAAGTAAACATTTAAATCCTGTGTATTATCATAAGGATCATTTTTTTTGTTATAGATTTACTTTTTTTCTTTCATTTTGTTTTGAAAAATGTAATTTCTGCATCATCATAGCTTTCATTAAATTTTCCATAGTGCATGTAAAGCCTTATACAATTTTTATTAGTGAAAACCATATAAACGTAAGCATATGTAAGTAAATTATGATGAAAGAATATTTTTATACAAAAATACGAATAAAAGAAAAACATTGCAATTTGCTTCAAACAATATTTCTGCATGCATTTTTTACTTTTTTGAAATTTTAAGAAACTTTTATAACTAATGTCATTTATATATCAAACAAAACGAATAAATATAATGACGACATCAATATCAAAATGCATTTTAATTTTGTAAAAAACATCAAATAATCCTCTTTAACATCATAAATGTAATAATTCAATCCTCTGAGAAATAAAAGTGTACTTTTGACGCTTTAAAGTGTATTTTTGACGCTTTAAAGTGTCAAAAGTACGCTGCAGTGTAAAAACGACGCTTTAAAGTGTCAAAAGTACGCTTTCATATTTTTTTAAAGAATTTTCGTTTTTTTGAAATTCGATATCTTGAGAAATACATGTCATAGAAAAAATTCTAAATATGTTTTGGAAACAACAGAAAAACATCTTTAAGGATCTTATATAACATTTTAATATTTCTAAAAACAATTGACTTTAAGAGCGAAAATTGTAATTTTTCATACAAATTATAAGAAATTGATGCAAATCGATATGAAAAATGAGAAATATTTGTCGTAGAAAAAATTTTAAATATTTTTTGAAAACAACAGAAAAACATCTTTAAGGATCTCATACAATATTTTGTAAAAAAAATTGACTTTTAGACCGAAAATTGTAATTTTTTCATACAAATGATAAGAAATTGATGCAAATTGATATGAAAAATGAGAATAATGCAAATCAAACATTTGAATAATGCATGGCAACTGTATGAAACCATGCATGTATATGTTAACATGCATGTCTACATGGGAAATAAAATGCATTTTTTATATAATTTCTTCAAAGTTTTTCATACAGAAATGCGGAGCTGCAAAGCAGCGGAGCATTTGCAATCAGAATAATTTTATCTCTCTATCCTTTTATCATTGGTGTGACGCTTTCACGGAAGTGGCGTTTTGCGGCCAATTGTGGAAATACGAATGTAAATGGCGGGATGCCGAATTTTTTTAGTTCACGTTTCACACTACTGGTGTATTGTCGTTTGTATGTAATATGTAATATGTTTGTAATCAGAATGATTTTTTATCTCTCTAT
>LN483384.1:219266-279827 GCA_900002565.1 Culicoides sonorensis
GCGAATTTCATGTTTGGCGCATTTGGCATTTGGCGAATTGAACATTTGGCATTTGGCACATTTGGCATTTGGCAAATTATCATTTGGCGCAGATGGCATTTGGCGCATTTGGCATATGGCGAATTTCACATTTGGCATTTGGCGAATTTGCCATTTGGCGCACTTGGCGCATTTGGCAAAATTGGCGCATTTGGCGAATTTTGCAAATTTGGCGTAATTGGCGTTTGGCACATTTGGCACTAGGCACATTTGGCGCATGGTAAATTTGGCGTTTGGCGTTTGGCAAACTTGGCGCATTTGGCAGTTGGCAAATTTGGCGTAATTGGCGTTTGTCAAATTTGGCCCTTGGCAAATTTGGCGCAATTGGCGTTTGGCAAATTTGGCGCATTTGGCACATTTGGCGCATTTGGCAAATTTGGCGCATTTGGCAGATTTGGCGTTTGGCAAATTTGGCGCAAGGCAAATTTGGCGTTTGGCACATTTGGCGTTTGGCGCATTTGGCGAATTTGGCAAATTTGGCGTTTGGCGCATTTGGCGTTTGGCAAATTTGGCGTTTGGCGCATTTGGCGCATGGCAAATTTGGCGCATGGCAAATTTGGCGCATGGCAAATTTGGCGCATGGCAAATTTGGCGTTTGGCGAATTTGGCGCAATTGGCGTTTGGCAGTTGGCAAAGTTTGGCGCAATTGGCGTATGGCACATTTGGCGCATTTGGCGTTTGGCAAATTTGGCGTTTGGCAAATTTGGCGTTTGGCGAATTTGGCGCAGTTGGCGTTTGGCACATTTGGCGCAATTGAAAAACTCAAAAATTTAAAAAAACTCAAAAATTTCAAAAAACTCAAAATTCTCAAAAAACTCAAAATTCTCAAAAAACTCAAAATTTTTAAAATTCTCAAAAATTTCAAAAAACTCAAAAATTTCAAAAAACTCAAAAATTTCAAAAAACTCAAAATTCTCAAAAATTTCAAAATTTTCAAAATTTTCAAAAATTTCAAAAAACTCAAAATTCTCAAAAATTTCAAAAAACTCAAAAATTTCAAAAAACTCAAAATTCTAAAAAATTTCAAAATATTCACAACTTAAAGTTGTATTATAAAAAAAAAAATTAAATGCGATTATACAGTGACGACAACATAAATAGCACAGTTAGTGGTTTTTCATACAAAATGACCATTTTGAGGCTCAATTTAAGTATATAAGGAGTTGTTAGAATCTTTTCTAATCTTCTACAAAGTTGTTCGTACACTGTAGGAGAACACTTTTCTAATAGAACACACTTTTGTATTTCCACATTATCACATTTTTTTATACAAAATTTATCTAACTAGAAAAAACCTATGATGATAGCCACTTGCACAAGATCGGAAAATTTCCTACAGCTTTGTCTCAAACCATTTTTACCTACAACCCTCATAAATATTATTATTAACTTGAAAAATAAAAAAAAAATAAAACAAATTGCCAGAATTGTAATTTTCAAGATTTTCACTCTCCCGCAAATGAGGGAATAAAATTAAGTAACCCAAGGAGTAAAATTTTCCTCTTTAGGTCTAAATATAACCTCCTCGTAGAAAATGAATTCTATCTACAAAAATAACTTGAAAAACTTTTGACTTATTTTGAAATTTTTGAGTTTTTTGAAATTTTTGAAAATTTTAAAAATTTTGAGCTATTTGAAATTTTTGAGTTTTTTGAGAATTTTGAAATTTTTGAGTTTTTTGAAAATTTTGAGTTTTTTGAAATTTTTGAGAATTTTGAAATTTTTGAGCTTTTTGAAATTTTTGAGTTTTTTGGCACATTTGGCGTTTGGCGCATTTGGCAAATCTGGCATTTGGCACATTTGGCGTTAGGCAAATTTGGCGTTTGGCGCATTTGGCGAATTTGGCGTTTGGCAAATTTGGCGTTTGGCACATTTGGCGTTTGGCAAATTTGGCGTTTGGCGCATTTGGCGCAAGGCAAATTTGGCGTTTGGCACATTTGGCGCATGGCAAATTTGGCGTTTGGCACATTTGGCGTTTGGCGCATTTGGCGTTTGGCGCATTTGGCGAATTTGGCGTTTGGCAAATTTGGCGTTTGGCGCATTTGGCGTTTGGCAAATTTGGCATTTGGCGCATTTGGCGCATGGCAAATTTGGCGTTTGGCACATTTGGCGCATGGCAAATTTGGCGTTTGGCACATTTGGCAGACTTGGCGCATTTAGCAAATTTGGCGCATTTGGCACATTTGGCGTTTGGCAAATTTGGCACAATTGGCGTTAGGCAAATTTGGCGTTTGGCAAATTTGGCGCAATTGGTGTTTGGCAAATTTGCCGTTTGGCATTTTTGGCATTTGGCGTATTTGGCGAAATTGGCATTTGGCGCATTTGGCAAATTTAGCATTTGGCGCAATTGGCGCATTTGGCACATTTGGCGCATTTGGCAGATTTGGCGCATTTGGCACATTTGTCGTTTGGCACATTTGGCGCAATTAGCGATTGGAAAATTTGGCGTTTGGCAAATTTGGCATTTGGCAAATTTGGCATTTTGTTCTTTTGACATTTGGCATATTTGGCATTTGGCTAATATGCCGTTTGGCAAATTTGGCGCATTTGGCGAATATGGCATTTGGCGAATTTGGCATTTGGCAAATATGGCGTTCGGCGAATTTGGCATTTGGCATTTAGAGGGTCAATTTGGCGCGACCTGACTACCCCCTGCTCTATCCTTTTATCATTGGTGTGACGCTTTCACGGAAGTGGCGTTTTGTGGCCAATTGTGGAAATACGAATGTAAATGGCGGGATGCCGAATTTTTTTAGTTCACGTTTCACACTACTGGTGTATTGTCGTTTGTATGTAATATGTAATATGTTTGTAATCAGAATGATTTTTTATCTCTCTATGCTTTTCATACAGAAATGCGGAACTGCGAAGCAGCGGAGCATTTGACATCAATTTTTTTTTTCTCTATCTTTTATACCTGAATGCGGAGCTGCGAAGCAGCGGAGCATTTGACATCAAAATGTTTTAAGTTTAATGAAATAATTTTTTTTATATCTTGCAATTTTTTCATACCTAAATTGATATCGGAATATTTGAAAATATAAAAGCATAGAGAGATAAAAAAAACATTCTGATTACAAATGCTCCGCTGCTTCGCAGCTCCACATTTAGATATAAAAGGATAGAGATATAAAATTATTCTGTTATTAATTATTATTCCCATGTTAATTTTGATCTACATATATGTCGACATATATGTTAACATGTAATATGTCGACATGTTCACTTGAGAACACTATTAATTCGCAACATACTTAGCATAATGTATTGTATCAGATAGTTTATTAATATCTTAATTTTTTAATTTTTATTCATAAGATATTTATAGCAAATTAATAATATGATTTTATTTGAAAATAAAACCATACATTCTCAAATTGACCATATATTTATGGCCCATATTTTTTCGAGCCATATATTTATGGCCCATATATTTCCGAGCCATATATTTATGCTCCATATTTTTTCCATACATATATTTATTTATGGCATTATATTGCAATATATTGTATTGCCCATTATATTGTTCCAAGCATTGGTTTCGATTGCATCAATTTCTTATTATTTGTATGAAAAAATTACAATTTTCGCTCTAAAAGTCATTTTTTAAGAAATATTAAAATGTTATATAAGATCCTTAAAGATGTTTTTCTGTTGTTTCCAAAACATATTTAGAATTTTTTCTATGACATGTATTTCTCAAGATATCGAATTTCAAAAAAACGAAAATTCTTTAAAAAAATATGAAAGCGTACTTTTGACACTTTAAAGCGTCGTTTTTACACTGCAGCGTACTTTTGACACTTTAAAGCGTCAAAAATACACTTTAAAGCGTCAAAAGAACACTTTTATTTCTCAGAGGGAAGGTTTTCGTTAAAAGTTCTTGTTTCAATTAATTTTTCGTCTTTTGATTCTAAATTTAAATTAACTATCATGAATTTTTTTATACTTTAGGACGTAAAAACTATTTAATTCTACATGCAAGATGACATTTATTTCAATATGGTGATTACATGAGTATTTCACATATTTCACACATTATTTACCACTGATTACAGTTTATTTTAACTTCATTGGAAAAATTTAACTTTTCAAATAGTAATTTCTTTGATTTTCTAAAATATTTTTTGTTTTTCATTTTCATTTCAACTTATTTTAATACTGATATACATAGACATTGTATGACATCATAGACATCATATACATTTAATACATTTGTCTTCTAATTCATTTTTTTTAATATTTTTCGTAACTTGTTATAACAAGAGTCATTTAATATGCATCTCACTTGATTTTTAAACGAGTATTTCCAGATGGTGTCCTATGTTTTTCTATGGGTAAACAAACATACATAATACAATATTATTCATGTAACTTGATTTAAATTTAACTTAGCCAACTATTTATTATAGCTATAAGAGAACATTTTAAAAACTCTCGTTTATTTTGCATAGTTATAATTTCTGTGATTATTCTTCACATTGAAGAAGGTAAGAAAACGACTGTCACATGGATTTTACAACTCTAACGGCTATATATCTCGTTTTTTTCTTTCTTTGGTATGTATGTATTGTAAATAAATGTTCTGTATGGCATTATCTCGTCATGATGATATATTTTCCCGTATATTTTCTTTTTTATTTTTTATTAAGGATTTTGAACAAATCAGTATAGACTATAGAAGAAAAACTTTTCTTGCAAACTTTTGTTGTACGTTGTCTATTTGAATTGCGTATACACGATCTATTGCGATTTAATTCTGAATTTAAACTTTATAAGAGAAGCTACTTAGAAAGATTTTTCAAGACTTTTCTCTTTTTCATATTCTCCTCTAAAATGTTAACAGCGAAAAGAGTAAGTAAAAGGACATAAAAGATTCTTTTACTTGACTTTCTAACGAGTGTTGAGCAAGTTTTCTTTGTTAAAATATTGTTATTTGAATTTTATATGAATAAAATGCAATTTCATTTTGAACGATAAACTGTTCATAAATTTAGAAAAGATTTTATTTCGTCAAAAGAAAATTTGATCAATGCGATTTGAAACTTACATTTAATTAATTTCCTTTCATTTATAACTTAAGTGTAAATTTTTCCACTATTTATCACTCATAAGCACACTCAACACAAGAAATATTCGTAATAAACAAACATTGTGGTATTATTTTACCTACATTTTCAAACTAAAACTGTAAAAATTTAACCCTAGATATCAGTTAGGACAAAAAAGTTTTAGTTTAGCATTATGCTCTTTAGATAATTAGAGAAAAAAAATGTTGTAGGTATATTACCAAATGACAAGAAGATCATATTCATTGAGCCGTGTAGAGAAAGGAGAAGAAAGTTTGTGGTTTCTCTCTCTTATATTTTGATTGGATAATAAATATGCCAGTATTTTAAATTTCTTCTTCGCTGATAATTTTTTGGCAAATTTTAGGATTTCTTCAAAGGCATTTTTTTTTAGTAGAGTCAAAACATAAAATAACTAGAAATGAGGATTCTTTTTTTACAAGTTTTTATTCTACTATATTGATTTTGACTATCATATTTAACGACATAACAGGACATAGTTGTCAATAAATTTTGCAACAGATGTGTACAATCTTTCATTTCAAGATACCCGTTACTAAATATAACATACTTCCACTTAATAATAACAGCATTCAAAGTTTAAGAATATAAAGTTACTAAAAAAATACATACTCAATGTAAAAAAATGTTAAAATTTCTTCAAAATAAGTATTTCCATGCATTTTCAAACAAATCGGAATAAAAAATTAAAACTGATTGTGACAGTGGGAGTCTACTTCCTTTTATTTTGGTACTCGAATAATTATATACAATGCCTGAGTAGCACAGATTTTTTACACAAATATAAAATAGTGGCAATCATCATAAATTGATGGCACACATTTGTTTTCTATGTTTTATTTGATTTTTTTTTAATTTTTTCATGATATTGCTCTGTAGTGAAGATTTTGTTATTTTTTCATATTGTATGTGTTTCATAAGTGTAAATTTGTATTCATGCCACTTTTTATGGAACTGATGCTTCACAATGATTAGTTAATACGTTGTTTTTTTTGGGTTGGGGTTTATCCTAGAAATTTTTATATTCACAATACTAAGTATTATTATTTCAACAACTTTTAATTCCTGACCACTTATTTCAATTTGCATACTTTTACAATAATGATAAACTTTTGAATATAAAAAATTTAATTATAAAATTTCTGAAAATTTTCAATTAATTTAAAATTATTTTACATACATGAATTTAATTTTTTTTGTTCAATAATTTACTCTTATGATTTATACCGACATTTTGCGCAAAACTGAAGAGTGAGCAATGTTGTATGTTTGAAATAAAATTATATTTATGATTCAAATTAAAATTAAAAATTAATTTGTCCTTAGAAAAATTCAGTAACAAACCGATTTTTTTTTTTTAAATAATGAAAGTCAAGCCAAACAAATGTTTTTTCATTATTATAAGTTCCTTAAATATAAGATAAGTTATTCTTTTCTTATTACGTTTTGATATTTTTTATAATGTGCTAGACATTGTACATATTTTTCGAATTATTTAATTTAATAGAAAAGGTAACAGCAGGTACTTCATCATTTCATAACTTTTTCATGGATTTAATTTTCTCAAAATGTTATTTGATGTTATAACAGAGATTTAAATTATAATGTACTTTTAACTTTTATACATGGGTTTATATGTAAATAGAAAGATGCCCTATATTTTATCATAGGTAAATATCTCACAAATTTTATGGTAGTTTGAGTCTTTATGATGTAGAGTAATGAGTTTTTTTCAGGGATTACAAACACATCTATCATGTAAAATTTTATTAATCTCTCGGAAAATACATTTTAATTTAAAATCAAGAACATTTTTCTGTATAAATATTTTAAGTTCTCTAACTTTTAAAAGTAACATGAACATGAAAATTGTATTAAAATAACAATAAAAAATAACTTGGTGGTAGACACACACATTCACGATATCCAATTTTACTAACTAAATTGGAACAAAAACTTTCTCATTTAGAACAAAATTGTTTTTGCACAAGTACATATAAAATTTCTTATACGAACTAATAATATTGAAAACAGTATAAATTTTCATTTGCATCAACAATTTGATATGAACAAACCTGTACATCTTTTGTATTTGTGTGAATGTGTTGTTGTTTTTCCAGATAAAGGTAGAGCAAAGTGAAAACAAAGAGATTTGCGGTGTAATTAAAATAGTGTGGGTATTTTTTTCTATGTTCATCTTTTTTGTTTTCTTCTTTCATTATTTACTTTCATTAAAAATTATTTTAAAGAGTGGTTTGAAATAAATGGTCTGCAAATCGGAATGATAGCATCATAGCATTAACGATTTACAATAATGATTCTAAAATCACATAATTTAGAGTTATCGAACATATCAAAGAGAGAGATAAAAATATTTATGGTAATAAAAAATTTTTTGATCATTTTAAATGATAATGAAACATGTTAATTTCAAAACTAATATAAAGTAAGCTTTTTATTACATAAAAAAACACTTGAAGGGTCATTCAAGTTGAACTTGAATTACATAATTCACGAAATCACGAGAATGAAGAATAAGTGAATAAAATGAGAAGTAAAATGCTGAATAAAATTTATGGATCCAATTCAATTAATAGAGTATCAACTCAACTCTTTTTTTTTAACAATAAGATGAACTTCATCATTATTTTAAGCACAAAAACACATTAAAGGCGAAAATAGCGTTATGATAAATAGCATTGAAAAATTGTATGACATATCATTGAAAAATAAGTTATAATGTTAAACTAAAAATAAAATTCAAAATAAATTCGGTCTGTTACTATGAAAAGTTACAGCAAAGTCAATACAGTGAAAAAAAAAAAAGGGTGATTCAAGTGGTTTGTCCTTTATTCTTTTTATCGTCATCATCCATTTTAAATTAAGAGGGAATATTTTCATCTTCATTTAGTTTAACTTCTTATCTTTGATTGTCTTTTCACTCAATATTCAAACATTTAAGAGTGAAAAAATTTTGAGATTTCACGTCACGGTTTTATTTTTAATTAAAATCATACCTAAGTACATTTCTAGCAGTAATAAAATTCTTGTTTCTTGTTAAATACCTCACAAGACCACCAAACATTATACTACTAGGTGTCATTACAACAATTTTAAAGTAAAATAAATATTATAAACAAAACCAGTTTTAACTTAACATTAACAACGAAGTTACTAGTTATTGTTATATTGATCGTTTCTCTACAAGTTATGTTAAATTTTGAGATTAATTTAGGCTCTTATTGCACTTAAAGATGTGAAATGAATCTGGAGAAATGTTAATTTAATCCTATAAAGAGCAAGTCATTCCTTAAAAGGAACATTCAAATATAATGAGCGTTCTTATGAATAACAAAATTTACGTTTATTAATTTTCAGTTACATAAATCTTGAATATAAACAGTTTTGAATTAAAAATAATTAAAAAATTTAATATAGAAAGGAAGTTTGTCTCTGTGTTTCAAATTAAACTAGTCAATTTTTCTTCTATTTTCATTTTTTGAAGTAGAATTTAATTTAAAATTAGATAGAAAACATAAATTGATCTGTTAAATATTTAAAACGAATGTTTTATTTCAAGTCACTGCTTGTCACACAGAGTGACATGATTCGAATATTATTTTAAAGTAGCAGATTACACCGAATGTAATATCAGTAAAATCAATAAATAATATAATGATACAATATAAAAATAAAAAAAAAACACAAAATTTATTACGTCGAGTTATGTGAACGTGATGATTTTAAATAATTTTCAATTTCTTTGAAACTTTATTTGACTTTTCAATTTTCTTTAATAAAATAACTTTTTTTCCTAATGTAAACTTGAGGGAAGTTACTAATTTCCTGTTGGATTGACAATTTTCATGAATTTTTAAGATCCAAATAAGATTGGAAATTTGTCAATTATTTTATAAAAAGTAAAATCATTTTTAATTTATTAGAAAAAAATGTTTTGAATGACTTCAATAGTTGGTTTACCTTATTATTTCTTTTGTGTCAATTTTAATCATTGAATTATCAAATTTTGTGCAATTATTTCAATGATTTAGTTTAATATTAATTTGCCTTAATTTGGTTTTTGAATGTGATTAAAACTTATTTTAGGATTCTATTATTGAATATTAATATCATCTCTCCCTTTTTTAGAATTAATATTTAGTATAAGTAAAAAAGAGTCTAAAGGTGAATTAGGTATTGTAGCTCACTCAATTTTTACGAAACATAAAGTTTAATGAAAGATATAAAGTTTCTAAAATCAAAAAAATACTGTACAGTTAAAAAACGTTTACCTAAAGAATAAAATAGGATCTTGTTAAAAAATAATTGAAAAATAAAATGAAATAAAATATAAAAAAGGATCTGTTTGGATTTACAAGTTTTATATTGTTTATGCATGCATGAACTAGCGTAAAGGTGGTGGTTGTTTTTGTTTTACTATAATATATATAAAATATTTTTATATAAGAAAAAGTATCTGAATCTTCAAGGAACTGGATAAAAAAATACAACGATAATAATAACAGCTAACTATATAAAAATAATTTGAACATTGCACGTGTGTTAAGGTTCATTGCATGTCATGTCATTTTTTATTTTACTTCAAATATGAGGGATGAAATTAGTTCAATTTTTTGCTACTTGGTAAAAACTCTAATGCCTCAATTTAAATCTCATCAGACGTGCCATTTACCCCAATTTACATTTATTTTGAGTGTACAAATGTATCAATATCATATTCTCTGGAACAAATCACGACACTCAAATGACTCTATTATTGTTAGTTTATAGCTTTTCTAGGACAAATTGGACAAGGATTTTATAATGCTATAAGAATGTTTATAAAACTTCTTAAAAGAAAAATAATAATATTTTAACGTTATTTGTATCGTACTTTTATGTGTGTACCAAAAATACTGTATCTAGTTTTAAAGTGGCATCAGGTGGATAAATCTAATTTTCTTATTAGTTAATCTCTTTGAATGGCATGCTTTGTATATCTTAACATTTTATTATAAAGCATATAAGAAAATTAAAATGCAGGTAGTTTAGAGTCATTATTGTAAAATTCTTTTCTGTCCCTTTTCCAAACTAGATGTCATACCAAAATATCAAGTTTCACTAGATGTTTGTACAAGTTTAAATTTAATATCAACAATGCTGTTTTGCCACTTTTATTATTCTTATTATCATCTTATTGTGTTGAAATATATCTTAACCCTTGTTATATTTTATAACAAACAGGACGCAAGCAATTATCTTATTTTATATCTATCTTTTGTGTAACAAAAAGGTGCGAATGAATAATATGCGTAAAATGTAAAAACTATATTTATGTTGATAGGTGTCATGAATTTGAATGGCTTATTTTAAACACATTTGACACTTTGTTTGTTTGTACTGTTGTCCTTAAATCTCTTTATTTTGTAAATGTTTATTGAAATATTTAATAGAGTAATTCATTAATACATACAATTGTTGTAGCTTTATTATTAAACACACATTTAAAAATTATGATATGAATAAAAATATTAAAATATTATTTTTTTTGCTAAATAATCAAAAAATCATAAATTTAACGTTTAGGTGGTGTAAATGACTTTTTTTAATGCCTCTTTTGAGCTATTATCCACTTCTAGCTATGATTAATCCTATTATCATCATTAAGTGTAGGCTGAATTTAATCTGCATGAAATAGCTTTGAACCAATTATATACATCAATATTAAAGGCTATTTAGGATAAAATTGGGTTTAGCCTCTTCCTCTTATTATTTTTTTTCTCTTCTAAGATTGACATTTTTATTCGATGTGAATAACAAGCATACGATAATATTTTTATGCGCTATAAATCGATACATGTCAATACATTTTTTATGTCTTTAAATGCCATGTCGTCGAATCCTTTTTTAAATCATGTCATTGTTATAGTTGATGTCGTCTACCTTTCTACTTTTATTATTTATTATTGTATTTTATATAACACATATTGGTGTATTTTTACATTACCTATTTAAAAATAAAATTAAAAATAAAAACTCAAAATGGTTTGGATTCGAAATCATCTGATTATTATTATTTAAATATAATATTATCATACAAATTTAAGTTTTTTCTTTAAATATTACTGAATTGAAGTGAAAATTAAAATAAAACTAAATTATGTCAAGTACTAAATATGATATAAAACGATGTACAGATGTTCATTTTTAAATTTCTCACCTTATTTTTTTGTTAAATCTCGTGATGTGCTAATGTTGAATGCCTTCAATGTAAAAAAACATGATGAAAGATAAATAAAAATGAATGATATCCACTTAGACATGTTTCTGTCCTTATTTTGTTAGAGTAACAACAAAAAAAGGGAAATATATTCATTTAAGAAAGGTTTGGGAAACATATTGTCAAAGTGCTTTTCCATTCAATCATGTCCCATGTTCAACGAATATTGATAACGGCACTTTTTTTTAAAACGATAAATATTAATAAAAAGGGATAGTGCAATTAATGTCCCTTGCCTGAAGGCTGGAAGAAATTTCTCTTTCTTTTAAAATAAATCTTATTGCTACGTTTTTCTAAAAAATGAAACAAAATCAGAAACTAATTTTAGAGTATATAACGCAATGGAACAAGGTTTCACAATTTATTAAATTGAAATTAGTTTACACGTAAAAACTACTGAAGCATCATATACTGAATAATTCAATGATATTTGAAATGTTCATATATTGAACACTGCACTTATGTTATCATGAAATTAAAAGTGCAAAATGATGTTTGTGAATATAATGATTTATAATTAAATAAAAGTTCTTAAAACTAAGCAAAATGAATTGATTTAATATGACAGATACATAGAATTGAAAAAATAGCAGCATATTTTTACATTATTATTAATTACAAAAATTACACTTTTATTAGCAATTTTTTTTTCCAGGTGTGTATTATTTAATTTAATTGACAATAAAAGTATTAGGTATAATAAAATTACTTATTGTAATGATTGAGGGTTGATTGTCTTTAAGTCTCAATTTTAATTCAACAATAAATGTTCCATGATTTTATTTCGGACTGTAAAATTTACAAAAACCTTTAACAGTAACCACAGGCTAGCATTTCACTTTAACAAATTATTTTATAGGATTTAATCATAAAGGTGCTAATTATCATTAAATATTTACGATAGTTTAATGCATGATTCGATTTATATATTATATACTTATTCTTAGACTTATTCTCGTGTATATTTCCATTCTAGTTTCATTGAAATAAATTTTTTTTATAAATATATTTATGTCTTTTGATTCATTAAAAAATTTAGAAAGATAAGAAATATAAATTTGAGACTGAATCAATTCAACATTAAAGTTTTGTGTTCTATTTCCCAATATAGCAATAATAATATAAAGTGACGTTAATGTTATAAAATATTCTGTGATACCAACTTACTTTATACATTATACGTTTATTACTATAATTATGTTTTCTTTATTCTCACAATGTGACACAATTTTATGTTTTGCAATTTGAAATATGGTTAAGGCATCACCTTTGCTTGATCAAGGGAGTAATTACAAGGACATTTACCTTAAATCTTTATTTTTATATCTTGGCTGGAATTTTAGTTTTTTCTTGTGATATAGAATGAGAATAGAACTGCAATGTAAATCCGAGAGAAACTCATCATTCATTGTCATTTGTGGAAGATTAAAATTGCACTTTTATATACTATTATTAAGTATGTATTTTGATTCAAATGTTACTGGTAATTCATCATTTTTACTCTGTTTCAATGTGTGTATTTTTATATTTTCATTGAGCAGATACGATAAGAAACTCAGAATATTAGATTGTCTTTAATTCACCAGCCACTACCTTATATAACATACACAAGAAAAAATATCCCTAAGACATGAGTCAAAGCAATACCTGTATTACAAGGATAAACTTTCTCATAGCACAATTTTGCTTTTCACTTACAAGCTATGTAGGGGAAAATGATTCATTCAATTTTTTTTTTAGTGTATTTTTTATTATTATTGAAAATATCATGTGATATAGTGAGAAAACACTTATTATTCTGAATTTAATTTTTTTCTATTTTAGTAACATTGCAAACAACCACAATTGTTACAGATAAAATATATTTCATACTTTAGTAGAGTGTGAGTTATTTGCATTAGTAGAAGAAGGGATAAAATATGTTGAAATGCTTACACTCATAAAAACCTGTCTTTCAGATAAAAGTCCATAATATAAGAAGATAATTTGTTATACATTATAAAATTACTTCGTTAATTTAACATTAAAGCATTAAAAGTAAAAAAAGAAAATTAAGAAGTATTAGAACTCAGGTGTTCGATTTTAAATATAATTAAGTACTTAACAAGTCAAGTCAACTTGGTTAATTTTATTTATACACATATTTCTGCTCTAGTTTTTATGTATTTGATATATTTTTTATTTTAATGATAGAATTTTTTAGGATTTTCAGAGACTTTTCTCTGTAATCTAAAGAATATTATCCTTTTTTGTCTTAAAGATCTTTTTCTATTTTATATACACTCCAAGTTGAAAACGCCCTGCAGACCACCCCGCATTGCATAGCCTAAAAGGGTACCCATAATACTCGAATTCGTGATTCAAATTAACTGGAATAGCGATACTTATTTTATTCATTAAATGTCCTGTAAGCGCCAATCAAAGATCTCCGTCTGCGGAGCAAGTTACTTTGAACTGCGTGTCGTTTTCAGCTTTCAGTGTACTTGTCCTGTAATAATAACCACCACAATAATTTTATCGCTATAATTGAAAAGATAAAAAAATAAAACATTTCAAAGGAATAGCAATCATCATCGACATCACAATACCATTTAATAATATTGATAGGAGAAAATGTAAAAAAGAAGAAAACAACACGAAGAATTATAAAAAAATGTATCACTACGTTGTAGGCTTTATCAATTACTTTTTATTTTATTTGTGTATTTGCGGTCGTTGCTTGAATAATAGCTTGAATTTCAACTTAATTGTTAGATGTTGATGAGTATTCAATTGTTATGTGAAAGTTTGTTGAAAACCTGCCTATTTTATTGTTATATTGAGTGTCATAAGCAAAGTAAGAAACAAACAAACAAACTGTCAACTTGATATAAATTGAAGAGAGATTATCAGATATTATTAGGACACTATTTTAAAAGCAATTTATAGGTGAAGAAAGTTCGATTAGAATCGAATAAATGTATAATGTTTTTGTATAAGCCTAGGCAATTTTCGATATGTTGTCAGGTCTTTGGCCTTAATTGAAAAATTGTAAGGTAAAATTGTAATCTAAGAAAAATTAAATATATAAGTGAATGTATCAAAACACATCTTCTTCTTCTTCTTGTTTTTTGTATTACAATTCTGTAAAAATACTTTTTTAAAAGGCACAATTATTGCCTTTTAACGTATAAGTTAAAGTATCACAATGAAAAACGTAAGCTAGCAAAATACAAAATAAACAGGTTAAAAAGATGTGACATTATTTAGTAGAACTTTGAATTTTCAATTTAATACGAAATTTGGTTACATATAAAATTAAATAAAAACAACAAATAAAAAGGGATCGGAAATATAATTAGACACCAAAATAACGTTAATTTTAAAAAAAAAATCATTTGATCATGTTGTTGTTCATGTTTAGTGATTGTACAGTGTACATTCTACATATGATTTCTACATGATTGTATACTTATATTGAAGACAAAGGACTTAAAAAAGGCTAGACAACGCAAAAATAATTTAATAATAAATGTTTTTTTCTTTCTATAATATTACCAAAGATGTCTTCTTTATTTATATTCTTACACACAAAAATAATTGTTCGATAATATCGGAAAAATCAACATTCTCCTTTTTTAAATATTTATAACTTACTCTCGTTTTATAATAATGAAAATAAAGATATCGACTCATTTTTTTTTCTATACACTTAAAAATATTCTACGCCATTGAGTTTTAAAAGTTTAGAAGAGAAGATGGAGACATCATGAATCAATGATTATATGTATATTTTAATTTTAGTAAACATAAATGAGGAGCTTTTTGAAACTTTTACAATGAATTTTTTGTTCGATTAATTGATTGTTTAATGGAGTGCATTAGAAAGGTTCACATATATATAAGTTTTATGTAAGTGAAGTTAACTTAACAATGTTAAAAAAGGGATATTGCTGATAATCAGACAATACTTTAGGTACTGAATCAAAAAACAATGTACTAAGATTTAAAAATGTGTTTTCAATTTTAATGAAAATATTTACTTATAAAATCAACAGTTTCAATACTTAATTTTCCATAATAATGTGCTAATAACTTTTCATTTAATCAGCACATCTAATTTTAATCCTAGTTAAATCATCGTCATCTCGTAAAATTAAAATTTCTTAAATCTTTTTCCCAGATTTTATTTGTACATTACTTTGCTCCGAGTCGCTAATCTTAACACTTATATGCGATTTAACATGAATAATATCAACAACAACAAAAAAGTACATACATTATTCATCTGTTTAAAATTCAGACACTTCATGTCAGTATACTCACAGACAGACATCGTCACTTGATACAACACGAATTGTATAAAAAATTTATTATAATCAAGTTTAAGTCATATCGTATTATTATTATTCTACTTATACACATTAGATGTAAGAAATATTTATAAAAATAAGACGATATGAGCGACAAATCATTGTCACAAAAATAAATATTTAAAATAAGAAACAGGAATGAAAAGAGTTAAATTGAAAAAAGGATATGAGATTCGCATATCATCTCACTTTTCAATATTTTGAATACAATATTAATGTAATAATGTAATAACAGCAACAAATGTATGTTGAAAAGATACAAAAAAAGTTGAGAATAAAAACCGACAGTCAATTGTTTATGAATGCTAGTGCTAGAGAACGAAAATTGAGTTAAATCTCAATAGGAAAAGACTATGATTTGGTGATGAAATTGATTATTTTTAATTTTAATTGAAATCTTTTAAATTTGAGTTTTCCGACTGACTTTATTCGATTCAATGTTTTTATAACTAATATTATTAGAGTGTTTTATAATATGTAAGTAAACTTATAACATATATAATAAAAAATATTTTGTATCTTCAGACAAAAAGGGAATGAAAAAGATTATAATCTTTTTGTACAATAACTTTTATATATCAATAAACTACAGTACATTTGAACTAACATCATGATAATAATAATAATAATAGAAAAATCCATTCTTGTACAATTTATTTATTTGAAGTGTAACGAAAAACTCTTAACTAAAAGTGTAACAAAAGATAATCAATGAATTGGAAAATTTTTTATAACACTTTAAAACTTATATAGGAATAGTATTGGATTTAGTTTTCCTGATCAGGGTTAATAGAAAAGTAGGAAAATCGTTGGTGTTTCTTTTAAAAGTCACAAATAATAGATATAAAAATTATGAAGAATTCAATCAAACAAAACTGGAAAAAAAAGTATAAAAGGTGTAGTATTATAGATAATACCAAAAGAAAAAAGAATATAGAATGTAGAAAGTTTTGGTACTCATTTGCTTTGTAGGTAAATGAAACCCGATTAAGTTGTTCGTGATTTATTACAATTTTCAAATGTAATAAAAATAACATTAAATGTTACAAAAAGTAAATTTAAAAAAAACAGGATTATCCTTGCCTGCAATCACACATATCTGAAAAAAAATAAATAAAATAAATAAATAAATTATAATAAAAAAATTCGCAAATAATACAATTTATAATAGAAATACAATTTTTAATAGAAATATTTTCTACGAGTAAAAATAAATATTTTATCAACACAAATTCATCACAGCATTCATTTTACTGCATTTTACTCATTGAATTGTTTGGGCTTCATCATATGCTTACGAACTCCCAAATGATCTTGTAATAAAAAATCTTTTTCTTTTCATTTGAAAAATGTTCTGTTTTCTTGTTTACCATCTTACGAATGTAAACAATATTACTTCATCTCTTGTGTGATTGTTAGACAAAATTGTTATTCAGGCAATATAAGAAAATAGTCTAAATTGCAGAAGAATTTTCCTTATCCGCCTTCTTGAATTGCTAATAAAAATAGTGAATGTTTAGTAAGAATGTGTTTGCATGAATATTGAGATCTGAGACATTTTGATAAGAAAATATTCTTCAATCAAAATGAACTTGTAATATAAAATTGCATGCTGATACATATTTCTGTGACATACATATAAAGAAGAAAAAATATTGTCCTGGGGAATTAAGATTACCATTGTATTTTCATATCACTTTATAACAATTCAAAAAGCACATACTGTTATACTATGCTGAAGGCGATGTAATTGAAGAAAATAATAAAAATGTCGCATTTACCAAAAAAATTGTAACAAAATAAGATATACCTCATTGTAGAATACACTAAAAACAATGACAATATTGCATACATGGAATTCAATAACGATTGAATTTTATTATTGCTGATAATGAAGAGACTGAAGACACATGGAATACTAAAAAAAATCTCCGTCACATCTCTCATCAATTTTCAAAATATTAAGTGTTTGCCCAAAAATAATTGTGCTGATGTGCTGTGTATTTAAATAAAAAAGTATAAAATAATCGATGATTCTCAAAAGATTGTATTGTCGAAAAAGAATATGGTTCATCAAAATATTATGAAAATATAAATTCTATTGTCATTTATTTTTAAGTATTTTGACTTTAAATTATATTATTATATTTATTAAATATAAACACGCATTCAATATTTTTGATTATTATTTGTTACGGACAATTGACAATTATTAAGACACCGCTGTGCTTAATAGACTCAAGTATTTGTATGTTTATAATTATTAAGTTTTTCAGTAATATGATAAAACGTTTGAAATAAATTGAGTATCTCCAATGCCTTAAATTTTTTAATTTCAAAGTCTCTCTTAATTTACTCTTAAATAAAAATTTAATTATTAAAGTGTTGATAAATAGTGCTATCGCTCAAAAAATTGATCAAAGTGAGTCTCTCATACCATGAAAATGCCGATAAATTCATCCAAAAAGTTTAGTAAACTCGTCTTGATTACACTTCGAAAAACCCAACATCAATATTTACATATATAATGTATAACAATAGAGACTGTGTACATAAAATATTTTAATGCAGACAACATAACCCTTCAATTTATTTTACATTTTCATGTAGACAATACACCTGAAAATTTTATAACAATTTTAAATTAAATTAAATACAAAATAAATTAGCAAAATGTTTAAATGAGATTGATTGTTCATATCAATATATCATATTTACTGTATAAAAAAGTTTCATATATTCCCATTCATTTATGCTTGATTACAATGTATGTAAGTCGGTATAGTAAAAATTAAAATCAATATTTTGTTTAAGATGGTTTTCATTTTCAATCACTCTATTCCATGTAATTTTTGTACAAATTATTTTAAAAATATATTTTTATGATTAAATTATTTGTTCTTACTTTATTTATAGAAGAGTTTGTCAAAAAGTGGAGTATGAATATTAAATTACTGATGAATCAACACTTTTTCCATTTTGTTAGACAATATATTTTTTATCATCAAGCATCAACATTTGTGCTCTGATATAATGCCTTTTTTAGAATTCATAGATATAAAAGATTTTTAGTGTATATGCAAAAAGTTTTTCCTTTTCTCAATTGTTTTGCCTTTTTTCACAATTATTTTATAAATCTAGACATACACCAAGCACAAATTTTATCACAAAAATTTTATATCTGCATCGTTTACGGAAATTTAACCAAGCTTACACATTCATACAGACAAATCTGACACATGTGTTGATATAAAATATGATGATAAACTCATTAGCACTTCATCCAAAAATTTGGTTCTTATCTGAATAAAGACAAAAAAAAATAAGATAACAAATAAAATTTATTTTAAGAATCTGTATGAGTATATAATTTTGAATTTTACATCCTTATTATAATTTTCTTTTCCTTATTACTCACAGACAATTTTATAAAACTAAATGATATTTGAGTTCATTAGAAATTATTTTTCGACATAATAATTGTATTATTTACGCTGTTAGTTCGTTAGCATTTCTATTATTCGTGAAAATTGGTTTCTGTTCTTGAGTTTAGTAGAATCAATTCCGTTGAATAAATGAGAAGAAAAAACAGGAAAGTATGATGTATTTTCACAAAAATAATGTGAGATAAAATGAAAAATCTCATTTCTAAATGATAAATAGAAAAATAAATATACATGTGTGCTCACATTTGCGAACTCAGTGATAAAATTAAATTGTATTTATGAGGAAAAATTTCTATTAAAAGAGCAAACCTGACTTTTCAAGGTTTATAAAGCTATATATCTGTACCTTTTATTTTGTTCATTAAACAAATTTTCATGTGTTTTCTTTTTTGTGGAAAATAAATTGTGATATTCCTCCATTTTGTTTTAAGATTTTATGAATTAGTTATAAAAGTTTTCTTCTGTAGTCACACACAAAAATGTGTATTAATTTTTATGTGGTGTAAAATAAAAAATACTAATTGATGGAAAAAAGTGAATTATTTTAGTTTTTTCGCGGGGTAGATAAAATAATGATATTCATTATAAAAATTTTTCCTGTCAAAATTTAAAATAGAAAATAAATGGATAAAAAGGATTAAACAAGAGTGTTAAAATATGCATGATAAGATTAGGAAAATAAAAGAAAAAGAAGAAAAAATCGATTTAAACAAGACTGTGTGTTGAAATGAAAAATATAAATGTAATTATGCTAATCAAAATAACCGAAACGAACCCTAGTTTGCCATTGTTCCTGTCTTCATAATTGGCACTGAAATATAACACAAGTGCATTACTAACTCTGTTACGTTTCTTTTTTTTATTTTAAATAAATATACATAAATCTGTACACACAAAATTGACTAAAATAAATAATATTTTAACAAAATAAATAAATGAAACAATTTTTGGCCATTCAAATTTTAAACAAAATCTTACTTAACCTACGTCTAAAAATGGTTGATACATTACATTAAAAGAGATTTTAAATTAAAAATAGGTGGATCAAGCTGAAAATAATGTTATATATTATAGTGGTGATACACGGAGGATGAATATAAATGACGATTTTATTGAAGGTGCACATGTACATTCAACATTCGATGGTTAAGTTAATATTAATCCGTATATTGTTTCCTGTACATGTGTTTTGCGGTAACAAGATAAAAACATGGTTGAATTTGTTTTTCTCACTTAACGATCTTTTTAATCTGTCTCTTATAAGAGTACGCAAAAAAGAATGTTGCTCGTAATATTCAAATATAATCAAAAACGAGATACAGAACATTGGTGAAAAAAAAAACTCAAAATTAATTTATATACTTGTACCTGAGGGATTTTTGTCAGCTACAGATACACTTAAAACATCTCATGTGTTTTTTTTAAGAATGTCATCAGTCATTTGCGTTGTAAATTAATTTTATAATATTTTGAACATTAATTTTCATATGAAGGAGGACACGGTTTCAACTTTTATGCACTTTGACATTATTTTTATATTACATTAATAACTCATAATCTTTTTTTATATTACAATTCAAACTGTTTAATTTTCATAAATATGTGTTTTCAAAACATAAAATTAAGTAGTAAGCGTGAAATTCATACGAATAAAGGTTAGCATTCTAACATTCCCCTTTTATAATTAAAATATTTAAAACACTGTCATACGATTTATTTCTACTCTTGTTTCAATTTATAAGATCCTCTAACCAAACAAAAGTGTTATATGGATCATCCACACACTCATAAAGAAATGTATCGAAAAATATCGGTTTTGAATTACATTTAAAGACAGTATTGAAAGGTCATTTATATATTGCTTAAATGAATCTGATATATGTTAATTGAGTAGACTATAGAACGCGAACTATTTGTTTCAAATATACTAAAATTGGAAGTTTCAGAATTTTACACTTAATATAAATTGGCAAAACTTAATAGGAATAATGAGAAGAATACTGTATGTTTTTATTTGTCTGATCTTTATGACAGAACACAAAAAATCTTATTGTAATAATTTTATTTCTCATTACAATCTTTAATACAGCTTAGTATTTTGTATAATTACTCCCTTTTCTTATACATATTCAACATACTTTCCATTAACACAAAAACGCCCATTCACAATAGTAATGAAACGTAGTTCTGTTAGCTTTATCATATACACAAACTTTTTACAAAATATGTATACATTACTTTATAACATTATTCTTCCGCTGTATGACTTATTTCCTATTTAATATTCATAGTACATGGTTTCAAGATTTTTCGGGCCTTCTATGTCTAACAAGTACTTTTACAATATCTAAATCTAGAACTGAACTAAAGAACATACATTTTTGTGTATTATATGTGTATTTAAAATCATAATCCATCTATTCATTACGAGTGTGTGCTGTTGCTGCACTGCATTTGAACATGTGCGTGTAAAACATTTAAACAAGCATTAGGGAGATTAGAAAAGAAGAACGTTCACGGATATGTGATGTAACATAAATGTTAAATTTCTACTAAAAAAACTTTTTTTGTGGATATGAAATAAAACAGTATGAATTTAAATTTAAAATGATGTTGTTATTATTTTCAAATTTACGCATGTGAAATTTAACAACGACCTTTTTTACATTATAAATGCTCATATATTCAAAAAATCACATTTACATACTGATTTTTCACAGAAATAACGTGTTATAGCAAATAAAGCCAAGTAATGTCGGTATCTAAGGTTCTATGTTATCACGCAATGATTTTTTATTCTTGCTTATAAGTAATGTCTTTCATATGAAATTAAAAAATTATCATGTGTGTTTAAGAGCGTTTGAGAAAGTGTGTGCGGTTAGCGTTACGAATTTTTAGTCTTATCTTCCTCTTGTAATAAAATATACTTTTGTTTTTTTAATGGTTTCTAAAAAAATTAACAAAAGACAATTAAAATAATGTGTTATGGAATTTCACATACAAAAACTTTGAATAATTTTACAACACATTCCTTTGAATAGCGCGTTTTAACAGTTAGAAGTGTGACATAATTATGTTATTATTGTTATCAAAATAAATTGTTGTGAAGTTATGATAATAAATTTTACCACCAGTCGCGTTAAATTATTAAATATTTTAACCATAAAATATTACAAGAATTTTCTTTTGATCGAATATGAAAAGTTGATAAATCTTAAATACAAAACATTTTCTCAATTTTGTGTATGTGATATTGAATTATAAAATTTTTGTGTAAAAATATTTAAAGTAATATTACCTACAGGAAAATTAAAAAAAGATATGATTTTGTTTTACACCAAAAAAAAAAAAATTGACTTGTTGAGTTGAAAGTTAAAATTATAATATTATAAATAAATAAAGATTCGAAAGAATTTATATTTTCCTTTAGAAAATTACCGTTGCATTTCCCGTCGCAAAACAAATTCCCGTTATAATGTGTCTTCGCTGGCATAGTAAAATTAGGATACCATTTTTGGTGTTGAATATTTCTAAAATTTTCATTACTTTAATAGTAAAAATCAAAATAATCTCATAAAAAAAATATTTTAATCCAAACAAAATTGCACATTAGTCTGTGTTGCAATTTAATCCAATTTGATAAATTTTTTGTAATAATAAGTGATTCTTACATATATACATTTGCATTATGAAATTTTGCAATAAAAACACATACGTACACCTTTGATTATATTCCTCTTTTTTCAAAATGTGCTTAAAAGACATATAATTTTAACTAGAACTCTTCATACATTCTATTATGAATATTTACTTCCTAAAAGAATTTCTTATTTAGATAATGGTGTGAGATTCAAATATAAAACAATAGAATTTGCTTTCGTTTACATGCTTGCATTAGAATCTTTTACAAAGTGGAATGAAAATAAAATAAAGATTCTCTCTCATATTTAAAGAAAAGTAGCTCGAGTAGACATAATAAAATAAATAAACTTTCTTTACAATTAAAATAAATGAATGTGTATAGAGTATATGTTTAGAGCCTTAGGAAAATTGAGTGCACAATTTTGATTAAATTCATTCTGCTACATTTTGTTTGCCATTGTTGTATATGGATGCAAACGTATTTCAGCTGTGGTTTTTGTTCCGTTAATGATAATTGAAATCCTTTAAAGTTAATTCAAGTTACAGTTCAGGTATAAAACGAATTAGCGTTTTTTTAGAAATAATCATTATTGGAACGAAAATTATCTATACAATCCCATTGACAATGTCGCCTTAATAATTTTTTAACATATACAATGGAACTGAAAGATAAGTTCGGTATCAATATTTCCCACTTAAAATCTTAATATCATATATTTTCGTAACTTTGCAAATATACTTTAATTCTCTTCTGTAATTGTAATGCAAATATTCTTCCTTTATGGTATGTCTTATATAAGTTCCCAGTTGTAAAATAATAAAATTGAATTTGACTAGTAGCACAATTCTAAACTCAAACATGCAAATTTAATACATATATTATGTTTTTCTGTACTTTTATAAAATTTCAGAATGAAAAAAAACTTGTCTATTATTTGGTTATTTCTAAAAAAAATTATATCTATAAGTTCTTGCCACAATGTGAAGGTCATTCGTTTATAAATGTACAGTTTAATATCATATACATTTTTTTTTTACTAACAGAATTGGAGAATTATTAAAATGTAAAAGGTAGTTTTGTAAAGGAGAATTAATATTATTATTTTAATATTTGATGTACTTTAACTGATATGCATAAATGGAAAAATGTTGCAAACATTTTATTTGATGATGATTGCATGCAATAATAACTACAAATTAAAACTAACATGAAATGAAATTCATAAAAAAAACTAATTTTAAAAAGTTTAGATCATAAAATGATTCGAGTGCAATTTAATAACTTCGTCTTGTTTTTCACTTATAGATCACAGATTGCCTCGTCTAACCATACAAGTATCTTTATGAAACCTGATCTGAAAATCAAAAAGAGACAGGGTGAAAAATTATTGCAAAATATTATTTAATGTACTTCTATATTCTAGTTTAGGCTTTATACCTGTTAAATCAAAGGCTCTCTTAATTCAAATTGTCCATTTATTACATAAAATAAGAAATGATAATTATAATGATAATATCTATAACAAAAATAATAATTAATGCTAGTCCTTAATCATTTAAACTTAGTTAAAGTACCTGGTTCAATTTGAATATTACTGTAAGTTATTTCAAGGTCAAGTAGCACATGGATCAACATGAAATCTATAAATCAAATATTTTTACTTGTCATTGTTTAAGAACTATGAAAATGAAATTATTCACCTCTAAATTATACTAACTCAATTATTGAACGATTAATTTATGATATCTTCTCGATTTCTTGATTTAAATCTAAAAGTTAAATTATTCTTATTGAATGAATGTGAATGGGATTTTGTAATACATACATTTTTCTATGATCAGACTAACATGAATTTCTAAACTTTTGCACAACATTTAATTTTGTCTAATAAAATCTGTAAATAGTTCCTACGTTCAATAAAGTTTTCAAATCATTATAAAAAATTAATCTTACACATAAATGGTATTTTCCTTAAATTAATTGGTACTTTAACTTTTCTAACACTAAAATTCACTCAAAAACGTGTACATTTGACATTTCAATATACTAACTAAAAAGGCTTATCATATCATACAGAAATACTTTCGTTGACTTTTTTGTAATCGAAATTCTTCGTTGTGTTTTTAAACATGCCGCCCACCAAATTATGTAATAATTTTTAATTATCAATAGACAAACAACGTAAGTTGTTAACTGTAATTTTCGTGTTTCTTCATTCACCAAAAGCTTTACGATTACGATACGACTTAGATCAGGAGATAATACGCTAACTCTTCTAGCTTTCCACTTCGTTGGATTCAAATTATCATCTTTAACTACTAGATTATTGACTTTCGAATTTTCATATTCCTTTTTCCATTTGTATCTCTTTTGCAAACCACTCCAATAATCAGACAACCATAATTTCCAAAAATACTGTATCATACGTTGAACTCTTCTAGCAGCAATAAAACCTTCAGATTTAAATGATGACACATCTTCAATATGTACGGCTTTTGATACACAATATACGAATGTATCTCGAGTGACACGGTAAAGTTGACCTTCATGTAATTTGGTTTTTATCGGTTCAACGAAATCAACAGAACAATTCATAACTGATTTGGACAGTATTTGACTTTGAAATTTAGGCTGTGGTAACAACAATGTAGGTCTACAATGTAACAAACTTTCATGGAACATGATAAACAAATTTCTTGTGATTACGGCATTGTATGGTAGTATAATTGGATACTCTCGAGTCTCGAAAATTTCAACATGTCTCAACCTTCCGCCCACCATGATCAAATTAGTCTCTTTATCAACGAATGGTGAAAGTGATGACAATTTATAACTTGACTGTAACTCATTACCTTTAATCCAAGCAAGCACTATTTTTGAATCATTAAAATAAAGTTGATTGGAAATATTGATAACTAGACTGGATTTTACACTCATACTAAATTCGGTTAATGACGCACTAGAACAGAGCTCAAGTTTTGGTATTGATTCGGTTCTTAATGGAAATATTAATCGTGATGTAATTTTTCTGTTGTGATACCTGATAATTGAATATAAACAAATTCCATGTTCACTAGCATAGCAATACCCAAACAAATGTAGGTTCAAACTCAAATTGGTTTCAATCAGTCTTCTGTAAATTTTGATTTCATCAATTGAATTTAATGAATCTTTGTACTGTTTCCATTCTTCAAATGAATTACTTGTAAATTTCTTATCCCACTGATCTTTCCATAAAAATTGCATGCACATTTTAAAAATAACTACATTTGGACTAATAAATTCTAATATATCAAATATTTTGGCTATATTCGATAAATTAAATCGCTTTGTTGATATTTCACTACAATTTGTTGTTTTGAATGTAAATTCATCAAATGTCGGGTTCCAATACATGTCCAATGTTTTGACAGTTACATCGAGATCGAAATTAAAATCATCGGTGGCGGCTCGCAACACTTCAGGTATTGAATTGATCTCCCTTGTGTCGCCACATAACCATTTGCTCACAGGAAAACCATCCTGTATCAACATTTCCTGTACTTGACCTCTTAATGAATTAGCTTCTTCAGTTGCAAGTGCGCCAGGCAAAGAATCATCCATGTAAAAGTCTCCCTCAGCAAGAGGGGAAGCTGAAGGATATTTGTCTTTATCTAATTTAACAACTTCCTTTAAACATCTTGTAGCTAAGAAAGTTGCAGGAACTGTTCCATATTTGAGGGTTTTCAGTTTATATGTCTTCAATTGTTCACTTGTTATACCTTGATATTTTTGTTGGGTTGCATTTATCAGGATCTGCCTGTACATTTTTTCGATGTCGCCAATCAAAACAATATTGTGTGTACGGAAACGAATTGTGATTGATATCAGCTGGTTTTGAATAGACGGACCAGTCAATAACAAATCATTCAATGAAACATCTTCGGAATCTCTAGATGATGCATTAAATACAACTCGGGATTTTTCTTCAATATTTCCAGGTTTAAAATCGTGATTAGGTATGTAATAAGACACTACCTCTGTTTTAGTTTCCTCTCTGTGACCCATCTCCAAATATCCCCTCATGAACTCAAAATATAGGGGTTGAATACGATCATCTGTGGCAAATTTTCTTTCATTGGCTAGACAACATGTGTCTGTTATTCTTCCATTCTTATCGTATTGCAATTCTGGATTGTTTTTGGATGGCAATTTGACGGTAAATCTCTCGTGTTTACGTTTATATGGTTTTGACATGTATTCTTTACACTCTAGGTCTGTCTTGTTACGTATTGAATTTGACTGTGGATAAAATTTGATCTCCCAAATTTTCAAAATATGCTTTTCTAAACTTTGAAAGGTGTTTACATGGCACATATTTTGGTCAGTTTGGGGATTTTCAACTTCATACAGCGAATCAATTGCTCGGAATTGGTTTTCAAACGCATCAACTGTGTTTTTGTTCTCAGGTGCATTTTGATTTTTAGAGGGTTTCAAATCAAATAATGCTTGTAAATGTGATGTAAGAAGTCTGCGAGGGTTCTCATAATCAAGTTTGATATCTCTCAAAACTGTGTTATAGTTAATATCAGGAGCTTGTAGGTTTGATATGAACCTGGTTGCTGGAACTACTAATGATTTAAGTCTACGTAATTTCTCTATACTAGACATCGGGGCATTGTGTATGTGAGCTTCATATGTATCACGGAAGGTTTCGCAATGTACATATGAGCCTTTGGATGGATTTATCTCGATTGGTTTGAGATGCATTTCCATGGAATAAGGAACCATAGCATATTGAGCTGGATTCTTTGGCATGTGTGACGCTGGGGTCGGTTTAGACTCAATATGTTGGTCTGTGCTTGGTTTATTAATCTCTAGAGGTGTAGAGATTGGAGCTTTTGGATTAATTTCTTTCACGGTTATTGTCTTTTTACACTGTGGTTCAGTTTGCTCTTCCAGGCAAACTTTAGTCAGTGGAAGCGATTTCTGGTTTTGCTTGGTATAATTTCTTGACTCATCAAGAAATGGATTAGTTTTATGTGGATAAACTTTTTGTTCTTGAGGCAGTGGAAGCGGTTTCTGTTTTGGCTTTGTATCATTTCTTAAGTCAGCAAGAAATGGATTAGTCTCATATAGATTAAGGTTTGGTTCTTGAGGTTTTCTTTCCACGAATCGTGTTGCATTTGTTATTTCTCAATTAATATCAGCTGGAGTGTGATATTGTGTTGATATTCCTTTGATTGTTGTGGCTTTGTGACTGATAGTCGGTTGTAAAAGTTTGACGTTCTCTAATTTCGAAGTGAAATCATGCTTTGAAAGGAAATCTTTGACATTTTTTGACAGTATTTTGTAATGAAGCTTGATCTCAGCTTCCTCGTCAATAAATGCATTTAAGTTTTCTTGGTCATTAACATACAATGATTGAAGTTCTTGAATCACTTTACAGAAGTCTTCGTGATATGATATGAATTCACTTAACTCATCTTTGATTGTTACTGGATTTGGATTGGCTTCGTTGATCAAATTAATTAGCAGATTGGAATATCTAACTATTTTAGCCTTTACTATCGTCTTTTGTGTTTCCAAATCTTTTACGATTTCGTTGCATTTGACACCGGCCATTCTGCAACTACGCTCTGCTACCATTTTTATGTTAAATCAAAGGCTCTCTTAATTCAAATTGTCCATTTATTACATAAAATAAGAAATGATAATTATAATGATAATATCTATAACAAAAATAATAATTAATGCTAGTCCTTAATCATTTAAACTTAGTTAAAGTACCTGGTTCAATTTGAATATTACTGTAAGTTATTTCAAGGTCAAGTAGCACATGAATCAACATGAAATCTATAAATCAAATATTTTTACTTGTCATTGTTTAAGAACTATGAAAATGAAATTATTCACCTCTAAATTATACTAACTCAATTATTGAACGATTAATTTATGATATCTTCTCGATTTCTTGATTTAAATCTAAAAGTTAAATTATTCTTATTGAATGAATGTGAATGGGATTTTGTAATACATACATTTTTCTATGATCAGACTAACATGAATTTCTAAACTTTTGCACAACATTTAATTTTGTCTAATAAAATCTGTAAATAGTTCCTACGTTCAATAAAGGTTTCAAATCATTATAAAAAATTAATCTTACACATAAATGGTATTTTTTTCAAATGCAAAATATGACTTGTCAAAAGAAATTGCGCCGATATTGTTGGAAACTTCTCTTAGAACTTAGATTTAATTCACCGAAAGCAGGCAAACTATGATAAAAAAAATAAAATATTTTTATTTAAACAAATAAATAGTATAAATAAAAAAATAAAGTTTGACATTTTTATAAAAATTTATTAATTTTGTTAATGGTTTATTTAGAAAACACTGAGAAATTATATGATTTTTCAGATTCGCTTTAAAATTGGTCTAAAGTATGTTAAAATTTATAAACTAAATAAATCTAATATCATTTTAAGTCACATATTGCAAAATATTAAACAAAAAATTCAAATCAACGAAAATTATTCATCATCATTTAATACAACTAAGGAAAATTACATAGTAAATATAAGAGGAAATCATCAAAATTTAAAAAAAATATTAAAAAAAAACTAGATGTCCTAGCTCCAAACTGTAAACGGGAAAGTTCGAGGTTTATGAAGTACTATCAGACCTCAATAGGATTTCCCATCAGATTGATATGACCCTCGCCGTGTTTGACAGTGTTATTCACCTCTAAATTATACTAACTCAATTATTGAACGATTAATTTATGATATCTTCTCGATTTCTTGATTTAAATCTAAAAGTTAAATTATTCTTATTGAATGAATGTGAATGGGATTTTGTAATACATACATTTTTCTATGATCAGACTAACATGAATTTCTAAACTTTTGCACAACATTTAATTTTGTCTAATAAAATCTGTAAATAGTTCCTACGTTCAATAAAGGTTTCAAATCATTATAAAAAATTAATCTTACACATAAATGGTATTTTCCTTAAATTAATTGGTACTTTAACTTTTCTAACACTAAAATTCACTCAAAAACGTGTACATTTGACATTTCAATATACTAACTAAAAAGGCTTATCATATCATACAGAAATACTTTCGTTGACTTTTTTGTAATCGAAATTCTTCGTTGTGTTTTTAAACAATACCTAAATAAATAAAATATTACAAATAATTTTACTTTTATTTAAAATGAGAACAAACAAACAATTATGAAAAAAGGTATTCGTATGATTATAAAAAATTCTGAAGATTTTAATCTTAATTCAGAGTTAGAAAATTTAAATAGTTTCACGAAATAGATTCGTTTAGTATTAATTTAGTATATTTTTCTTTAATTTAACACTGAATTTAATAATATAAAAACTAATAGATCATTAATTTAAAACAATACATGAAATTAATGAATGTGAGTACTTGGTAACAAGAGACATTTTTTTTAAATTAACAAAGACAAACTAATTCCATTTGTATTAAATATATATGCTTGATGGAAAATCTAACACAAATATAAAATTAAAATAAAGAGAGACCAAATGTTTAATTTTTATTAATATAGCTCAGTGCTCTTTATCTTCTGCATTTTGTCTTCTTGACTTGTTTACTTTTACTAGTTTGTCTTTTATCAATTCTATAACATTTATTTCTACAAAATCGGAGTTTAGAAAAGTTTAAATGTTTATTATTATACTTGTATTATGTTAAAAATTTATCTACAAAATAAATTTAATTAATTTGTATTTCTCTTCATGTTCTATTTCTAGGTGAGTAATTGAAGCAGAACACATTTGTATAAAGAAATTTCTAATTTATCTGGATTAGCACAAACATTACCTTACTTCTGTATTAATGTTTATGTGAAGAGAAAATCTTAATTCTAAGATTTTCAATGTAATCAATTTTTTTTGTGAGTATAAATCTTTTCAATACATCATAAAAGGCATATATATTTATCTTTTCTCTTAAAAATTTATAAATTGTTTGAATAATAAAACTTCAATATATAGTTTAATCATCATCTTTTTAAATTAATGCTAAGAGGCCGTTTCTAATGACATTTTTATTCATGGTTCATCAATTCTTGTCGCTTATTTTGCTTTTTGTAGAAAAATTAATATTAATTTATACTATTATTTTTACTTTTAACTTAAATCAATACCACAAGATCAAGTAGACAATTTGGAAGGTGAATCAAATTTTATGAAGTTCACGTTCTATTTTTAACGATTAATGAAAGAAATTTTAATAGAATCCATTACATATATTTTATTTAGGAAATTATTAAATTATGTTGGACACATAAGTCAAATAGTTATATTTTTTGGGTAAAAATCAAAATATATTTCGTTATATTTTCGATGATAGAATGAAAAATCAATTTTGATCGACATTTTTTACAGATAAAAATAAAACAACAACTGCATTACTAGATTCAACTATTATTTGCCTTGATATTGGCTTGTATAAATAACAGTCTGAAAATTTATATTTGTTTATTGCAATGCGACGACAATATTTTTTGTGTATAAGTGTGACACATTTCGTGACATGACATGACCCTTTTAACTGCTTGTTTGTTTGTTTTACCATTTTTTAAAGTGTTTTTATGTGTCACTTTTGATATTGTGTTGTCTGTTACTAAATGTTCACTTTCAACATTTGTCGTGAATTATTTTGTCTATTTAATTATTGCGTTGGTGTCACACTTTAAAAAATATGTTAAATATAAAATTGTGTAAAAAAAAGAATGTGTATATTTTAATTGAAGTTTTGATGAATTTAAAAACAGAAAAAAAATAAATTTTAACTTGGCTCAGGAATTCAATCGTCATTTTGTTCAATACAAATTCCATTATCATTATCAAGTGTTTATAAATATTTGGTGTGATTTTTGTAAATTCTTTGCAAAGTGTTTTTGCTGAAAATAGGTATTAATTAGATCAAATTTATAGAATTCTATAAATATATACATGTGCCAAAGGACTCAATTAGTAACCTTGAGGATAACTGACAACATTTGTTTTGTTTGAAAAAAAAAATATCAAACTCTATCACTTAATGCCATTTTTTTTACTTTGACTTGTTGTTTCATTTAGAACTTTTATATATTTCTGTATTTTTTTGTCCTTGCATATTTTCTCAAATATACTTTTTCAATCTCCTTAAGTTAACAATATATTAATGATACTTAAGTTATGCTAATACAATTGTTTAATTCATTAAAAACCCGTATCTCCTAAATAAATGTTAATGTGAAAAAATATAAATAATAAGCACACAAATAACATAAAGACTTGATATAACCGTTTTACACTGTCATATAAATGTATGATTTTTAAACAAAAAACAAATTTGCAAAAAAAAAACGAAACAAACAGAACAAAAAAATCTGTTTTAATGTCTCGATTATATTAAAGATGTTTCAACAATTTAAATTCATATTTTGCGCAACCAAAACTATACACATTTATTCACATGTACTGAACTGAGTCATAGTAAACCCGATGTTATTTTCATTCGTTTTTATTTCAAATACACGGTTATGTTATTACTTTAAGAATTGAATTAAGAATTGAAGTTATAAATTATAAATGACAAATATATAATAAGATAGTATATATAAGCGATTATTGAGTTTAGAGAAAAATGCAGTATTATTTGTAAACAAATTTCTGATTATAAGTGAATTCTTTTTAAATCTCACGTTGTATTTGCTTGTTTTTATGGTCTGATAGTGAACCACAATATAGGATAATAATATTTTTGTTATTATAAAATTAGATCTTTCACAAACTTCTATTATAATTTTATTTTTCTATTAACTCAAAATGTTTAGATTTTATTTATATTAAAAGTAATGTTGATAAACAAAAATATTAATATATATATAGGGAGATCACTTAGATACAATTGTATCTGAAACCGGAAAACCAGAAAATATAGAATTTGATCAGTCTATTATTCTCTTATTAATATTGATTTATAAATAATGACTTGAACATAATTATACTTAAATATTAAGAGATATTTCATAAATCTGGTGAGATATTTTATTGATACGTGTTTCCACCTGAGTATTAAAAAATGAAAAAGTTTTTTGTCTTTTATATACATCTGTTGTTCTCATACAATAGGAGGAATACAAAGAATAAGGCTTTCTCTTGAGTTTAAAGATATGCCATACTAACATTATATTAAATTTTTCTTTACATTTAAAATTTATTTTTTCATTTAATAAAAAAAAAATTGACATTAACAAGCATACACACTAAACTTTATTCTGACAGAATGTAAAATTTATTGCCATATCTTTTCAAAAGTCCATTATGAACCTTTTGCAATAATAAAATAATATCTTTGTGAATCAATTAAGATAAGCTTTTCATAATAATATAAATTATTGTATTATAGTTTATAGATATTATTTATTTTAGCATTTGCTTATTAATTTATTATTGTGTTTTATAGTAAAATACATGTTAAAGCACAGTCTGTTTGTCCATTTATTTCGTAACAGGTATAATAATTTATTTTTTTTGAGAGGGAATACAAAAGTGCAGTTTGAATACCGATTGAACATTACGTTTTTCTGAATTTATTTTTATATGAAAAATTAGTGAGAGAAGTGATTTTATTATAAAAAAGCATTTAGCACTCTTAAAATGGATGCTTTTTATTTTTTATTAGTATTCATCATCAACTTCTATCAACATACAAACATGTAGCTCTGTATTATCTGTATGACTTAAAGCTCTTTTAAAACCCATTTGTGTTATTTCTATAGTATATATATATATATAATATAAAAGTACACAATAAAGTAAATACAGACATGAACATATCTAAGGTGCTCAATGGATTTATTTACTTTGCCAAAATAAAAAAAAATTCTTTACGTATAATAGAATAAATGGAATATGTTAATACAAAATTATTTTTTTTCTATCTTTAAAGTGCTTTCAAAGCTGAACGTTAGTTTTTAAAGTGGGATTGGTTTGAATTAAGGGTTCACGTAAAATGAATGTGTCTTAATTAAAATAAGAGCTGAAATAGAAACTTTTGAGTATTATAGTTTATTCGACATTATTTTATTTTTTTTTGTTTTGTAACTCAAACTCTCTTATCTTTTATATATTTCTTTCTGTTTTACTATAAAAATGCACCCGATTTGAAAAAAAATTTTATACAAATCTTTTTAAGCAAAATGTGTAAGCATTTGGGATAGTAAATTTTAGTCAGAATTTTTCTTCATTTGTTTATTTTTTATTCTTTAAAAATATCAACATGTCGAGTTTAGGCAGAGAAACATCTTATACCAACATCATTTACATCTTTATTACAATGAAATTATAATGTTTAAAGGTATACATTATTGTTGTGGATTTTTGAATAAATTTTATTGTAAATAGTTCGGGTTATATTCATACAATTTGATTTTTTTAATATATTGCTGAATTTCGTTTATTCAAAAAGAAAGTAATCAAAAGTTCATGAACAATTTCATAGGGAAAAAAATATATTTTTTCTATACATGGCATTTATCCTTTGTTCTCAATATTTTCAAATAGTTTAAAATGCTTGACAGTCACGAAGAATTTTCGAGATAAAATCCATGTTTTCGTTGTTACAATGGCTCTTAAAAGGTGAAATGAAATGGAATATATTAACTTTTATTTTGATGAGGTTTTTGAACATTGTCTAGACTCAAGAGATTTATTCATGGTAGGCCTAGAAAAGATAAAATGCTTATGTATTTGAAAGTTAAACATAGATAAAAATAATAAATGCAACCCAAATAATTGCTACTACTGTCAAACTGTGGTAGATGTGTAATAACAAGAATTAACAAATATTAATGTTGTTAATAAGCTTAAACAAAAATGCAGTTTAACCTTTTCTTTTTTTGATTATCATTTTGATCAAGAAAAATAAAAAATGTCCAACCTATTAATATTTTTCGAATTTATTCTGCAAACAAAAACTTGAACATATAAAAATTAAAAAAAAACGTAATACATAATAAGTAATTTGAGAAAGCATGAGGAAACACAAAAAAAAACTGAATTTAAAAAGGCAAGCAAAAGAAAATAATGTTAAAAATTAATGTACCGAAGAAAAAATCTCTTGAAGATGCATATGAAAGATTTTAAAAAATTTTTGTTACAAGAGTACTTCGTCTTATAATTTAAAGAAACAGACTACACAAAAATTCATTCCTTCTTTTTTTTTGCAGTTTTCAATTTTGTTAACATTTCTGAATTTTATGCTGCATATTATGCATTAAAATGAACAACATTTTTAAAATCTGTGAAAAACGAAGAGGAACTCAAATATTATTTCTAGTAATTTATTTTCATTTCATGTACAGAAGTCAGGTAATATCGTCACTCAATTGTATCATGTATGTAGGTGAGAACATGTGCCCGAAATGCTGTTAAAATTAGTTTAATTGAACAGGAATGGATTAAGTAATTACCTTTAATTATAATATAATTTTTTTGTAATATATTTTCTTCCTTCGACTTGTTAACAGAAAATAAGTGAATACGAAACGATGATTGTTATGTCCTGACAGAATTTTTAGGCATCTTTTGACAAAAAAAGAACAATTATTTATACCCTTCATTCGCTTTTTTTGCATTCCACCAGGCAGTCAAACGGTTAAAAATGATTACTTTAAAAATAGGGAGGTTGCATTGACTCAAATCAAAATTGAGAACTTTGAAAAAAAAATAACATTTTCTATGACTTTATGTTTTCAGATTAATTAATCTTTATTTATTCTTTAATGTTATCCGACTTATATGTTGATTACAGTCACATTACAAAAACAACATAAATATTATGAAATGAATATCATAATTTAAACTCACTCTTTATTTTTATTAACAGACTTTTGTATAGTAAAAATAACAATAAACATATAATAACACAAAAGCAAAAAAAAAATTGTTGCCGCTTTCATGCATATTATTTTTTCTTTGATCCCATTTTTTTCATAAAAAATGACTTTATTAATGACAACTTGAGTTATAAAAGTATACTCATAAAAAGCAAATCTAAAAAAAATATGAATTTCAATTGAATTGATCAGTTAAAAGAAAAATAGTAATTTAAATAAAGGCAGAAAAACTACTTTGATCGTGTCACATGGGTTTAAAGTTAAAATATTTGCATGTATTATAATTACTATATTGCTGATTATGTCGAAAAATTGAGTATTGATACTAACAAAGAAAGAATTGATTTGGCAAATTGAAAACTTTATGAGGTGTTTTCCTTCTCAGGAAATGAAATTGTATCGCCAAAATATTTATCATTTATTTTTATTTCATTTCAACATAACATTATTAAATCGTTTTATTAATTATTAAAATTTTTAACATACTTTATTTTAAATTTGCTTAAATTTTTCAATTTTTAATTCAGTTTTTAATACATTACATCGTAATAAATGAAATGTATAAAAATAATGAAATGAAAAGAGTAAAACGTAACAATGACATTTTTAAAAGATTTTTATATGTAAATTAAAAGTTATACGTAAGATTGGATTATTTTATTGAACTCTTTTCAATCTGCTTATTTTAAATATTTCTCTTAATAACTATGATAATTCAAATATAAAAGAAATGGAAATGTACCAGATAACAAAAGAGACAGAAAATATACAATGGAAAATATGCTTTATTGTCCATTTTTTAAAATAAATTTTCGAGAGAATGAAAGAATTGAATATGGATATGTACTTGTAATGATAATAAATTTTTAATAATGGATATTTAACAATGTATTTATGAATCATGCAAAATAAAAAAAATTTTAAAAGTATAATAAATGTAAGTCGATAACTGGACTATATGCATATATTTTTCTTTAGGAGCAGTTTTTTTCTCTCAACTTTACCATTTTTTTCATTATTAGGAATCTGAAACTGTATTATACAGTGTAAAAATAAATCTCTAGTGTTTCAACTGGAGTTGTGGCCAAATTCCTTTATCTTAAATTATTTTTGAAAAGAAATGAAGACAAACTTTTATACTGTTTCTTGTAAATATTCATAACAATTTAAAATAATAATAAAAAATTATAAAAGAAATAAATTTTTTGGTATTTTAACCATGTGGAACAGTGACCACAGTAAACAAACAAATTTTAACTAAAACTCATTTTCAAAGACATAAAAAAACTATGTAAAGTTTCATTCATTTAATTAATTCATTGTGTTTCAAATTTAAACGTAATTCTTAATCATTATGTGCAAAATAATTCAACACATAAACCGTTTGCTATCATACAAATTGAAGAGAGCTAATATAAACTCAGAGGTTTCGATGAAACGCTCCTTAATTTAAATAGTTCTTTTGTTTCCAAAAATGAAAAGAAGACCATGTCAAGAAAAAAAATCAATTTTCAAGTGTCATCATATCATGTAGACTATGCAATTTTCAATAATAATCCAATGACGACGTCAAAAACTGTATTCAACAATAAGAGATGTTCTGTAATATTGATAAGTTCCCATCCAATTTGATGTGATATTTAGAAACTAAAGTTGTTGTTTTGAAATTTAATGTTAATATTTTCTTAGCAATCATAGCAATGTAAAATTAAATATGTATAATAAGTGTTAAATCCTGGCCATTTCTTTGACTAAACATCTCTTATTCATATAAAAGACATTTAAAAGTATGATAAGAGTTCAAAATTTTTATATATGTGCAGCACTTGTATTTGTCTACAAAATATAAATGAAACCACATTAAAATATCATTTTCCATTTAGTTTATTATTATCTCAAGAGTGTTGCTTCGGGTTTGCTTCATTTAATTTTCTGCTGGTTTTTGTGTATTATTATTATTATAATATATTTAAAAGGTATTATATTTAATTATGCATAGGATGTCTTTTTAATGATATTATGATTGTCTTATGTGATATTAATTAAATAGAGACCTTAAAATTATTACAAAAAAGATTGATTGAAGTATTAAAGTAACATGAAATGTTATAAATATAAATTGTTGTAATTATTTCTACTTTTGCAGCGCATATGAGGTTTATTCGAGAAGATTTTTTTTCTAGTCAGCTTTCAGCTTTTGCTCATAACCAAAGTGCTTAAATCTTATTTTAGTTCAACCGCATTACAATTGTAAACAAAATAAACAATAAATATACACGTTAATAATATGATAAAATTCCCTAGCTTTAAAATAAATCTAACATTCCATTTTTGTATATATTTCATATGTAATACAATATCATGATACTCTGTGAAACAGAAATATTTTTGAATTCTCTCTTAATTCTCTATATTAAACATAAATAATATTATTAACACACACATATAAAAATATAAATAAATTTACTACTACATTTATAATTCATAAATACTTGGCATATTCTAGTCCAGGCCACAGGAACCGGTCCTGAAATACAAAAAAGCAGTGTAACGTACTTTATTCATTTGTATTTTCATTTTAGTTCTTATTCGTACGTCGTACAAAAAGGTTCAACAAAACACGTTTTGTTATTTTACATTTCTATACAATTCAAATTCTGTTCTTATACTGTTGAACCTTCACATAAAATGAAATACAGGTTAAAATATAGTTCTATTCTCTGTTAGTAAGAATGTATTTTTGCTACTCAAAAATGTGTAATCAAATTTATATTTTATTTATATCCAGAAGAAATATTTTGTAGCGGTTTTTGATACAAAAAACCTTATAAAGCTACAACAATATGAAATATATTTCTGAAAATATAAAATCTGAATTATAAGTTTTAACAAATTAAATGTATTCTTACAAAAAAAGAATAAAGTTTACACATGTGTAATTGTCTATGTGTTTGTTAAAATATCGACTCAGAAATATCTCTCGAATATCAACATCATGTAATTTGAAAATTTTGGTAAATAATCAAATAAAAAATGTAATATTCAAAATAAAATGAAATGAAAAAAAATCAATCAAAAATTATGTTTCTACAGAAAATGCATTGAGAATATTATTTATTGCTTAAATGTTTGAAAATAGATTAAAAGAAAAGAAGAATGTGGATTAACTCTTAGATCAAATTGGGTAATTAAAAATATTAAGGTACGCAGTTTAATAATATATTTTAAAGTAAGAAAACGTAGCTAAAATCTTAAAGCAAATTTAGAAAGTAAGTTACTCAAAGTGAAAACTGACTATAATCTAATAATATAAATTGATCATTGCTATTTTTTCAAGTTAAATCTTATTTAAAGTACAAAAAAATACAAAAAAAAACAATTAAAAATTTGAATAATAATGATTTTGCAGTTCTTTAAAACTGCACATGTAATCTAGATGAAAATTAAATAATAATGCTATATATACTATTTACTATACTAGATTCCAATTTATAGATAACCAGCTTCATTGAAATATAGAAACTTCCTATACATCCATTATTATCCATTAATTAATTTATAGTCAACTGCACATAAAAAAACACATATCATATAATTGACTTATGTTTTTTTTATTAAATACCTATTTTAATATGCTGATCAAAATATATACAATTAAAATGAAAATAAAAATGATTTTAAAAATTAATAATCAATATGATTAACACTGTAACTTTCGTATTTGAACACATTTATGCTAGAATTGATAATGGAAAATCGTCCTATTTAATTAAATTACAGTTTTGCTTAATTGCAAAATTGCCAATCGTATAAAGTAGCAATAAATATATGTCAGTACTGATAGTATTGAAATTCGGTTTTTATTTATTGTTCAATTGTTTGTTGAGTTATTTTTTTTGTATAGAATCTTTTTATTTAGTCAGAAATTCTCAATTCAAATTTATTGATTATATTCTTATTAGATTTAAGTTTTATCGCAGTGTTTCCCACAAAATATTACAAAGAGTTCAATTAAAATCAATTGTTATGAAAATATCTTGATATCATTTTTTTTCGTACTACAAAGCGGATTTAACATAAGATAGACATGAATGGCCTCAAAATGTAGCTGTAATGATAAAGGTTTTTGCGAGTATTGTCATCCCAGCACGAAATTCTAGTGCGCCTCTTTGTGATATACATATTGGAGCATAGAAAAAAAGTTCGCACACGAAAAGGCGCACAAGAATTTAGTGCTGCGACGATAATATATTGTTTCAAAACAACACCAATGCATTTATGATATTGTCGATCAAATATTTAACAGTATGTTTCATTATTATATTATTTATTTAGAGTTTATGTAGAAATGCGATAACTTGAATGCGGTTTTAGTAAATTCAAAAGGTTATCTAAAAGCAATATTCATTTTTTCTCAAATAAAGTTTTCGTTGAAATCCTGAGTCATTTATTACATTTTCACTTATGTTTTGGGTCAACTCCATTTAATTTAAGCCAAAAAACTGTGTATTTTTCCTTTGAAATAATCGGCTCATATAATAAGTCGACATTTTTTCATCATACAATCTAAGCATATCTCAAAATCGATAAAAATTTACAAATATCATGAATATTATTATGTATATGTATCGTGGTAAGGTTAAACAGTTTTAGATGTAGTTTTTTTTTAAGGATTATCATTACAATCGACAGAAAATATATCTATTTCCATACCATTTATGTCCAATTTGCATGTATATTGTTAGATCATGTTCATTGTTAATATGCTTAAAATTTGCTTGTACAATAAAATGTTCATTGTATGAAAATACATGTTTCTGGTTGATTTTAATTTATCCAAAAACAAATTCGCTCGTTCATGTCCGTGTCCGTCTCATGTATTAAGTTATTTAACATAAAATTCATGTGCAAACTAATGTAGTATAACATTGTGTTTTATATAATGATAATATTATATCTTGATTGTTAACACAGTAAGTCAAATCATACTAAAATATCTTTTGATGTAAGTTACCTAAGTATTCTTTTCTTCATTTCTACTTTCTTTTATGCTTAGAGTTTCTCATATTTCACATTATGTTGTTTACAGTTAGCAGTGCAGTATCAACAATAACTAGCTTACTGTGAGAAAATTAATTTGGCAATTCATATATCAAATTTAAAAGCTAGATAGAGAAAAGGTCATCATAAAGTTATTATCAAACTTTATAATTAATTAAACATTTAAATATCGATTATAATGTTTTAACATCGATTCGCATTATTTAAGGTAGTTTTACCAATTATGGTGATCATTTTTTGATTTTATAACTAAAAAACTTGTAATCTATTGAATTGTTATATTTTTAATATCATTCAGATATAGTTAAGAGATTTTTATTTGTACAAAATTTCACTTTCATTTTGAATGCACTTTCAATTTAACATTGAATTTTGAAGTTTATAAACCAATCTAATATGAAGCTAAAAAGCAATAAAATCACTTCGTATTACATCGAAGATCAAACACATACTATTCTGTACCATGATTTGCACACTTAAGAATTTTATTTTTTTAAATTAGTATTTTTCGATTCAAATAAAAGTGAATAGGACTAAAAATCACTTTTGCAGAAAGATTGATCCATGTATTTTCTCATTTCATCAAGAATTTTGCATGAAAATATAAGAAGTTTTATTAATTTTGAGTTAAATACACAGATCCATAATTGTCTCTCATACATACATAATGAAACCACCATGTACTATGATTTGCACATTTGTATCCCTAATTTTAAATTATATGACGGTTATAATTGATTTTGTAACACATTTATTTTAGTCAAAATGTCTAGATTACGCAAGTGTTCACTTAATTTTTTATAAAAAAATCAATTTTAATTAAATTTGCTTTATTGTACATTTCACAAATGCTTTAAATATTAATTAAAAAAAAAACGAATATCATGCAAAATTCTAATCCTTAAAAGTTCACTAAGTGTGTAATAGATGTCACAAGTGTTTTGAGAGACTTTTTGATCTAGAGTGGATCAAATTTTTAAAAAAACCTCAAATTTTGTAATTTTTTCAAGAAAACATGAAAAAAATCATAGTATTTTACAAAATTTATTATTAATTTATTGTTTTAGATTGTTTTAAGTGTTTTTTCTTTGAAGAATGATGAAAAAAATTTTTATTATTTTTTAAAATTTAACCCACACTATGATCACCGACTTACTTGCACAAATCAAGGTTTATCATGCGCAAATCAAAAAGTACATGGACGACTTTCTTATTTCATTAAATATTCAATGAAAATTAATATTAATTGTAATATTTTCTTTACAAATTTCAAGAAAATATAACAAATATTTGATTTAGTACAAGTCGTTTGGTAAAAATTACTTAAAAATCATAATTTGAACGGAAATTTCTTAAGCAACTTCATGCATCAAAAACGACATTTAATTGAAAAACTAAAATCAAATGATATGCACAGAGTTTTTTCGTATTTTAGAATATTTTATATTAATTTTAATTAAAAATGAATATACAAATATGTTTAAAAGACTCTAATTATTGTTTCTTTCATATAAAATAAGCTCAGATAGTAAAAATTACGATATAATTTAGTTAAATATATGAGTGTGTGCAAATCATGGTTCATTTGCGCAAAGGTACAATAGAGTAACAAGACAAGTAGAAATAATCTTTTCTAATGCACTTTCGTTCAATTCTCTACAATTTTTAAGAAATAAAATTTAAAGCACAACATATCGTTGTATGTATAAAACAAAATATTTCAATCACCGTCCTCATATTTATTTGGTTCTTTTTTAGTTAGTGAAATGTTTAATATTGGAATTAAAATAGCGTAAATACTATAGAATACTTGCAAAAAGCATCAAAACTTTTATTTCTTTGCAATTTTATCCTCTTTTAGAATGAGTGACAATTAAGATAACATGTCCATAATAAACTTTCTAGCAGTCATTTCGAAACATATTAGTTAATGAATTATTTTTTCTTATTTTTCATTACAGGTATTCAACCTTTATTTTTTTTTTTGGATATTTATCAAAACGTTTTTGAACTGAGTAAGTTGTGATGATATTGCTGAGTAAGTTTTTTTTTTGATTGTATGATCTCAATCAAGTTCCAATAGAATTTTGTAGAAAAACTTTAAATTCATATTTCTTTATAAAAAAAATAAACACAGAGTATTTGCTCATTTTCACTGTATAAATGATTGAAATTATTTTTTTAAATCGCTTTTTTGTGGCATCCCACTATTTAAATAATATACCGTGATGCATCAACAATGACAACATGCCATCATTTAATATTTTTAGTAAATATGAGAAACAGATTTTGCCTCATAACATCTCTTATTTGAATATCACACAGCAAAATAAAATATTTTTAGTATCAAATTGTGTTTTAAACTAGAGAGAAATTTCACAGAAATGCATATTTTTAGTAGTAATAATTTGATTATCTCCATGTTATTCATTTAGTTACTTTATTTGAAAATTTATCCCGTGAAGTGAAGCATAAATTTATGAATATAAATAAAAATAGCAAATGCGATCTATTATATAACAGTTATATTTAAGATATTCTGTTTAAATTTTCAGTTAAAAATATATGTGTGTCTTGATTGCATTGACGATTTTTTTACATAAAATAAAAAAAAAGTTAAACGTATTCATAAAAAACAAAAACTTTTACAAAAATATGTAAATATGAATGTTTGTTTTGTTTATATAGATAACCTATCAAGTATTTTTTGATCAACTTGCGAATTGTTAGCTCGTTTTATTTTTAATAACAATTTTTCAGTAGAAGTAAAAAATTAAATTTTATTTTTTCATATGAATTTGATGTCCAAATCAGAACCGGATGAATTTTGATTAGTGTTGCAGTACAATATTTTAATTGACACAGAATTAGTTGAAATGAAACTTTGATATAATAACAGTATTCGCGATGCCTTATCTTTTACTTACATGTATACTTTGTGCTGTATGAATTCATCATTCAACATCCTATATAAAAAACGCAGAAAATAATAATTGAATTAAAATGAAAATATATATTCAAGTTATAATAAAATGGAACGAATATTTTATACACCATCATAATGATGATGATGTACAGCGCTTTTATATGTATTATATTGAAATATATGTGTAATGGAAAAGAAAAAGGGAATAAAAAAAAATAATAATAATAAAAGTTTCTGATGGAAAAACTGGGGTAATAAAATCATTATAATCAATTAGGTAGTCGTTTGTTAATACTTTTTAATATCATATAAAACAATATAAAATCGTATATTGTATAATATTGATGCTGTACCACAATCATCAACTTATCGTGATATCGTATATTTGTAGTATCGTGATGTGCATACTAAAAGATCATAGACGGATGCCGCGCTTTATTTCATGATTGTTGAAAATAAAATTATTATTAAATCATTATTATTATTGAAAGTTATTTTTAGTACATTTTAACAGAAACTTAGAAAAACTGGGCTATAAAAAAGATACCTCAAGAAAAACTAAATTTGATCGTTTTTAGTATCAATATTTAATATTAATTATTATTTAGTACATAAGTAAGCCGTGTTTATTTCGAATATTTTCTTTCAAAATTTTCTCTTTAGTTGTATGAATATATTATTTGTGAGAGGTAAATTTCCGATAAATAACCAAGGAATTTTGTATAAAACTTAATTCAAATACCCTTGGATAATAGCAGTTCTTTTTCATGTGGAATTCGATCTCAACACTTGAAAATAAAATTATATTTAATAATGTTATATGGTGTTATAATGCTTGTAAGAATTTTATAAAATTGTAAAAATTGCATGAATATAAATAATAATACATTTTTGTTCTTTTTCCTTAATGAATGCTCTTCATGTTGTTTTGAAATAATCATCGTTCAAGTTGTATTATGGCGTTTATAATTTCACATGCATATTATATATTTTTTTATATAAAACAATTTATATAGTGTATGCCTCTGGTATGCATTAAAAATTATAAATTGTGCATATATCGCGCAAGCAGTGTTGTCTTATATTTTTGTACATGTATCGTGAACTTAAATGTATATATTCGACGGAAAATGAATTACTTTTACTTGGCATGCATGCATGTCTAATAAAAATTATTTATACAACATTTTTATTTCTTTTTTGCCTACTTTTACTATGTAACTTTGAAGAGTAATAATACTAACAATTCTGTCATTTTCATAGAAATTATATAGCAATAACACAATAAACCATCAAGGAACACCTTATAAAATGCATGATAAAATTATAGTAAAAAAAAACGAACAAAACATTAAAATTTTTTCTTTTAAGCATGATTTGTATTTTGTTATTCATAATTTTTAAACAAATGAGTTTTGAGTTTTTACTCGATAAAGACATATTATTTAATCAAATTTGAATAAATGAACAAAGGAGATACTATACCTTTCATTTCATTTACATTAATTTCTTAAAGTTGATCGCAATTTAATATTTTTCAAAACTTACTTGATTTTTAAAAACCAAACTGATTTGACGATAAATAAATAATACAGTTTTATATTTTCCCATGAAATTAATGCACAAAACCCATTTATGTTATTACAAAAAAAAAGTTTATTAAAAATATTTATTTAACTGGACATACACTTGTTCTACTAATGACTTTTTTATTTTATTTAATTTCATAAGCTTTTTATAACAATCAGTTAAAAAAAAGAAAAACAACAAAAAATCATCAAAAATATAAAAACAATAACAATAAAGACCAGCTAAAATACCTTAAAACAACAACTACGTCTAACAGACAGACAATCAAAACATTTATTGCTGGGCAGTGTGTTTAAAATGTGTTTATCACATCGACCGATCCAATCCAATCCTAAGATTACACAATGGCTGTCATACAGTCATATATTGAACAATTTAAACATCAGAAAAGTAAAACCGCTTTGTAATGGTGTGAAATAAAAATTGTCGATAGTTCGTTAGTATAAAAGCTCTTATACACAATTCACATTAAAACGATTAATTCATTTATTTTTTTGTATTTATTTGTATTTTATTATTATTTTAAATCTATTATCTGAATATGTGTTGCATTTCACAAATAGTTGAATGAAATTTTTATTTTACATAGAAATTAGTGAAATCAGCTCATCGTGAGAATTTTACACATCTGTTTCATATTGTTCAACGCAATAATGTTGGTATTGAAGAGAAAAAAAATTCAATGATTAAATAATTGTTCATTGATTAAGTTTTACGATCTTCAATATAAAAAAAATAGATTTGGATCCAGTGGTTACTCAAAAAAATAGTAATTATATTGATACACATAGCAAAAGTTTACATAAAATACCATTTTAACCATCTTTGATAACCAATATAACACATAAAAAACATTTCAAAGGTGATGAATGAAATATATTTTCATTAAAACACTAGGGAGAAAATTTGACTTTGTAAATAGTTTAGCACATGAGAAGGTTCAAATCTGGAAAACATTTAATTGAGTTATAGTCTTGTGTGGTTTGTGTTTGACACGATGTTTATGTTGTTTGATTTAAGTATTTCTTATAAATTAAGTAGTGATAGTGGCGGCATGTGTTTAAGTAAACGATTGTTACTTTTTTATATTCTTTTATATTATAGTGTTGAGTGACATGTTAAAGACTCGTTTTCGATTTTTATTTTTAAATTTTAATAATTCAAACTAGTTTAAAGATTCAAATAACAAAATGTCAAATGATTTATCCCTTTATAACCAAAAAACCAATTAAAAACCATAATTTACATAGCAAGCAAAAGAGCGAGAAAAATTTTCTTCATTCCTTTCTAAACGCATATTCGTTATTCTTTACTAAAAAAAGGTGTGTAAAAACTTTAAAAAAATATAAAGAGGAATCTGTTTTTTTATTATTATCTTTCCTTTCTTCTCTTATTCTTTATAAAATGTTTTTACTTATTTTTGCAGTATTGAGTATGATTATCATTATGTATTACAACAATTCTGAAAGTACTTACTTTTATTTTATAAAATAATGAAATGAGGAAAGGAGAAAACTTAAGTTTCAAGAAGATTTTAAAGTGTTCATCTCTTTCCATCTATTATTGTATTTTACTTTTAAATAAATATAAATTATGAGTCTTCATTTGATTCAAAGGAAATCAAAATACTTATCGGTTCAAGTGTCTTGTCTTATTCTAAATTCAGAGTTCTAATATCAGAGTTGGTTGCCGTTTTTTTCAATGTTTACTATTGAAAAGAGATTTAAAAAAATAACATTAAAATGTTAGGAAACGTTTTTCGTTGTATCAAAACTGTTATTTTACAATTTAAATTTATTATGTATAATTATTAAACATTACTCCTGGTATAATTGAGAGAGGTAATGACAAGTAGCTACTGTCGTTACATATCAAAATATTCAGAAATATTAGAAATGAGAAATTCTAACCACTGTTCGGGTTAGAAAAATGCATTTTGATGGTACTCGATGTATTGAATAGAATAATGTAACAGTGCTTATGTGATTGCAATTATTGATATTAGCTTAAAAGTATTGACCAACATGCTAATAATATTGCAATGCAATGTGATACTATCAAAAGAGAAAACATAAGGAAGTGAAGAATAAATGGAACCGTAAGAAAAATAAAATGCAGAGTTAATAAAAAATAACCGAATAAATTTATTTTAGCGTTCAAAGCTACTCTCAATCTTATACATTTTTACCTGAATTTAAAACTATATTTATTTGAATGTATTTATTTATATTTATTCAAGCTTTATTCTTATTCTTCTTATTTCATATCAATACTGAATCAAATGTTAAAACATATATCGTTTACCAATATCAATCTGCCAATATCAATTTTTCCTTTTTTTGAATACATTAAAATGTATTTGTATGTATAGATAAAAATGATGATCAAGTCAAAATTGAATGAAGAGAAAAAACACGAACCAAATGAATGATGTAAGGCGTGCATGGAATCCAATTGTGAATTTTATTATTATTGTTATTTTATGCCACAACCAAATCAATCTCGATGCATGTTCTTCTTTCTTATATGATGTGATGTCTGTTGTTCGATTTCAATGCAATAAGGAATCAATGCGTTGATGCACCAATGATGCATATTATAACGATGGCGACGTGGTTTCATCATTCAAAATGAATAAAAAAGTGCAATCTGCATTTTTATAAAATACACTTCTTACTTTTTTTTATTAAATTTATTATTATGATGATTGGTATTTTAAATCATTTATTACCTTTTTTTATGTTGCTTCACCCTTTCTATTATTGAAACAATTTTAAAATTACACACGTTTTACTTAAATAATAATAAAATTATTGCATTGATTTACCGCAACATTGTAATACGATGAAGAAATGAAAATTATTATTGATTACAAGAACAACACCGAACACACAAAAATACATGATTTAATTTTGAAAGCGTAGTAAATTAAAACACATGTTGCAATAATCAAATAATATACCAATGAAGAAGAAAAAATCAAATTAAAAATGTGGTCCGGATAATACAGTCAATATAGAGCCATATACGCTGCAGCAAATTCTATGAATGGATAGTTTAATTTCATGATCATCATGAATACATACTTACAGTTTATTAAATAATAACACAATTGATTGGATAATAAAAACTGAAATCTGAAATGAATAATCTCTAAAAATCATAAAATATATATATGTTCGTTAATAATAATCATGTGGTGAATTAGTCAAAAGCGTACGTATGTGTGTGTCTGTTTTTGTTTGTCCGATTATCATTAAATTGAGATTGTTATTATTATTATTTTGAAAATTATGAAATAATAAAAAAGGAGGGAAAATACTCATTTAACAAACATATGGAGGAGTAGCAACTGCTGTGATTGGGATGGCATGACACAAATGTCAATTATGAATATAATGAAATAAAAAAAATGTATATATGCAACTCCATTCGTTGGACAATTATTGTAATTAGGTATTGAATAAATGCTAATGCTCTCTATGTTCAATAGTATTTAGTTACGTATTGAATGAAAATTTGTTGGTTCATTTATATTTTAATATTATTTTTAAATATTTGGCATGCATTTCCATTAAGTATGGTTAAGCAATTAAGTACAGAAAGTATGGACAATCACGGTGGTGTTTAATAATAATATGTTTTCTAAAACAAGTCTAGTAGTGTGTGTTCAACGTTTGATCCCATGCCAGTTGTGTTCAAAAAAAAAATGTAAAGGCAAGGTTAGTACACTGCTCAATAAAAATGAAGTTATATTGATAAATCGATTGCTCTAAGTTGTAATTTTTTTTAAGCTTTTAATCCCCTTTCATTTTTTATCGGTTCTTTTGTATATAACATAATTATTTAATTTTGATCATTGCAACTTAAAATATATATAATAAAAGTATTTGAACGAATAACTGCTTATTATAGCCTCATTTTTAACAACAATAATAACGTGATTATGCTCTGTTCAATTTTTTTTTTAATATTGAATTTTCATCTTCATTGTTAAGTTTATTAAAAATATACTCATCCTCTTAAATACTGTCTCTCGTGATGAGATGGTGTGAAAAATTTTATGTATTGAGTATTAAAAAGTTACTGCATATTAAAAAAAAAAATTCATAATTTTGTTAAACACAGAGAATGATGTATAATATTGTAAAAAAATATAAAAAAAGCAATAAGTCTGATCTATTATATTAAATATTGGCGGTATTATATTGAGTTTTGTTAATTGTGCCTTATTTAAAAAAAGTTTAATTAATGTAAGTATTTATGAGCGTGGCGAGTGGAAATGAATCTGTAACAATAAAAATGAAATCCAATGCCGTGCCACCTACTTTTCTCTATTAGGAAATGTTAGTGTCTTTTGAACGATGATTAATTATTTTTTCATATTCTTTTCTATATTTCGTTTGTCCAAGTCATATCATGAATCAATAGCTTTTGGTTGGCGTTTATTTACTTTTCATTATGAGTTGTCGTTTATGAAAGTAATGAACTAAAACTTAATACAAAAACTGGTGTGTTATAAAAGTAATCTGTTAGTCGTTTATGATGATTATTCTCACATGCACATCAGTTGATCTTAATTTTTAAAATACATTTTGTAAAAATATAAAGTAAATTATTAGAAACTGGTTCAAAAATCAATGATTAATTCAAGCATAATAAAATATTAAAATAATAATTAATAAATATTAATTATTATTTTAATTTCAACATGTTATTTCTCAATCTGTAAAGATTTTACTTACAAAACAAATTACAAAGCAAATCTTAATTATGTCATGCTACATTTCAAATATTGAAAAATAAAATTCTCCACATCAAAAATAGCACCACAAATTCATTTAAAATACATTATAACAGACCTTTTTTAAAATTTACTCTCTTTTTCATGACAACGCTTTTCTGTCAATTCTATCTGGTATCTGTGTTACACAAATCTAAATGCGAGAATTTAAATTTTTTTAACAATCACGTACATACATCCCGGCTAATTTTATTTTAATTGGCAAGAATACCTATTTTTTTAATGTTAAATTTGTGTGACATTGTTTTGACAATTATTTTTACATTTTTTTTCCTTCTTTTTAATCTTTTTCAACATCCAGAGAAGCATGTATGATTATTTGCTCGGTTTCAAATCATATTATATTAATTTTGATATTCGTGTTACAAACATAAGAGCAACAACAATTGACGCTTGTAATGTAAGACGGTAATTAATACGTCTAATTACTCCCTAATAGCATAAAATACACACATTGGTCGTCATTCAAAAGCATTTATACTCATTATATTAAATTAATACTTTCAATATTATTATTCATTTCATATCAAAAAAGAAAGATCGACAGTTTCTATAAACATATAAAATGTCTCTAAACCTGTTTTAACATATGTAAAATAGAAGAAAGAAAATTATAACAAAATGGAAGGTGTAACTATAATATATATTACTTTAACAATATGTTATGAACAATATACATTCATAAAAGGAATAACATGGAAAATATGTTGATGTTGATTATAGGAGAACAGAAAATTAAACAAAAAGCATACACAGGTTGTACTTTTTCTCGTTCTTTTAATTTTTGTTATATAATTTTTCTGTGTTGACGACGTCTAGAGCACGACACATTTTTGTTATTATGGAATAATAACTAATAAGACTATTTGAACCAAGTTTTAGGCTTAACATGTTTTCCATGTGATACACCAAAAAACAGAATTAAATCTATGTTTGAAAATATCTCAGCAATACCAAATCCAAAAAAATGAATACAAAAGTATCTTCATTTTAAAACAACTAAATATCTTTAAAGTATCATTCACATTACATTTATATTATTTTGTAATCAACATGCAAATTTTAAAGGTATTTCCTTTTACATGTAATGTTATTTATTGTAAATTGTAATGAAACATACCTTAAATGCTGAATAGGTAAAAAATATGTATGGCTTATCAATACCTTTACTGTTTAAATTGTTCAACGACAACTAAAAAGGATATAAAGGGATATAAGAATAAATTGTGGAACCCTTATAATGAGCATTATATTGTTTGATATCTAGTGTGAGTGTAGAGACAAATGACTTTGAAGAGAATTTTTCCTTCCTCTTTACATTTCACCCCAAATTTTTATATTGTATTCCAAATTTTTATGTTTTTATGGTGAAAATATTATACACAAACACAAACATGACAGTATGTGTGAATATTAAAAAATTGAAATGAAAAACCGTATTTTTTCTCTGTATCTGTATTGTATCGAAGTTTTGTATTGAACATCAATGTAAAGTGAAAAAATGGGGTAAATTCTTTATTATTTTATTTTTGTATGCCTTTTAAATTAAAAGAAAATGAAAATATAGAATAGCACGTGGGTTGAATCGAGTCGATAAGTTTTCTAGAAGGGATGTCTTTATTTCGTTTCAATATGTAAGAGAAACAAATGATATTTAAAGAAATTATTAATAGTAAAAATAAGTGCATTTTAGTTGCTTTCAGTGTGTTTTATATTCAATACCGTGCAAAAAAGATATCAGATTATCAATATTCAGCACTTAAAAGAATTTTAAAAACAAACCCATAGCTATATCAGATAGATTAACTTAGTAACAACATTTTCACTGTTATGCTTTAAAATTTTGTTGAAATGTTGGCTGTTTTGGTTCAAAAAGCGTATTTTTGTTAAAATAATTAAGCAAACACTAAATCCATATATCCTTGTGGGATTTCAAGAGCTTTTACAGTGCTTCATATTGAACATTATATTATTTTTCTTTGGATCGCATATGTTGTATGCGGTTAAAAAAAGATTGAACAAGACTAAAGTTACAATTTAAATCCTTTAAAAAGTTTAATATGAAAATGAATATTTTTTTTTTGAAGTCGTTTAATTCCCCCCTTTTTTTCTTTAATATAATTATAATATTAAAACATTCAAGCCATATATCAAAGTAACTCATTTTGCGATTAAGTGTCACAGCTTAAAAAGGTCAATATTTGATTCGATTTACATTTTATTTAACCATAATAATTATAAAAATATAAATCGTATATACCAATGAATGGTGATTTATAATTAAATATTAATATAAAATGACCTACATTTTCATCATAATTAAGAGAGATAACGTTAATATTTTTAAATATAAAATGGAGTTTTGACCACTTGACGCCACAACATCAAATATTTACAGGTGATTGTACTGTATTTTCATTCATTAATAGAGAAAATAAGTTTATTTTATTTTTTTCAAATATATGGACGAACAAAAAGTCTCCCTTGACGACAATAAAACTTTTTCCTTTCTCCTAAGTAAACATCATGAATAATAAAATCTATTTTGTTTTATTTCAAAAATCTTTTGAAATAAATATACAATAATGTATAGAGAAACGTATATGTGTGTGCAACTGCTCTGATAAACTCAATTACAAAAAAAAATAAAAATAACAAGAAAATAAAGATATAGAAACCAAATAAGATGATCATCCAATCCCACAAATCAGTGATTTCAGTTAGTATTGCCAATACTGACTAACGTATACGACAAAGAGGAAAAACGTTATTAGTCGCCCAATTTCATTTATTTTACGGGTATTTTTCTCTTAAAAAGTTTAATATCCATACATATATGTTTCTTAATTCAATCTGATGATGTGTAATCAAAAAATAAAATCTGTGACGATCCGACAAATAATCACTTCATTGTGATTCATTGAACAAAGACACTTAAATGCCACAAGTATGTCCTTTTTTTGACTATTCTCATACTCGCATTGTCTCTTTGATAAGTAATTCGTTTTACATTGTTTTCTATTTTTTTTTGTATATGTGTTTGTCTTATCTTTATTATTGCTGTTTTATATTGAAATAGAGAAAAAAAGATGTTTACACATTTTTTTATGTGTTACACATATAATTTGTTGTTTTCCTCATGATTGTGGCTCATTTTGCCACGATAAAAAAAGTGCGTGAATAAAGTCCCCCTTTTTTATATCATTCATTCGTTTTTGTGATTATATTCTTTGTCTTTTGTGTTGTATAAGAATAAAACATCAAAATGAAAATAAAATGATTATAAAGATGTGTCCTATTTACATACTAACCAAGAATCGAATGCAGATTTTCAAGATCACAACAGCTCAAAAGTATATCACTATCGAGGAAAGAAATTTCTTTTATTATTTAATTTGCTTCCCATTAAAGAAGCAAAAAATCAAAGTAATAAAATTGTTTTGTCTCATATTTATTTTATATATTACCTAGGAAACAGTTCATGTCCGTTAAGAATTAAAAATTGAAATCATTTCATATAAAAACTCCTTAATTAGGGCTTAATTGGTATAGCCATTTTTGGTTATTTTCATGATTTTTTTTATTTTTATATTATTTTCTCATCCTGTATAAAATTGAGTCGAAAATATCTAAAACTACAACAAGGCAAAGAAAAAAAATATTTAGATGTGTTGACAATTCAAATGAAAAAAAAAATTATAATAATAATAAAAGATTCAAATAAAAGCTTTTACATCTATTCTCAAAACAAAAAGGCAAAGCAAATCATATAAAAGATTGAAGAAGTTTAAGTTTAGTAGAACCATGTAGACTTATTTTTAGATGTGAAGTTGTGTTCCACAAAAATTAGAAAAAAAGAAAACAAACAAAAATAAATTGTACAAATATTGGAGATAGTCTTAAAGCAATATGAAACGATATTAAGGGAAATTGAGGTGGAAAAAATCATTTTCTTTTTACCGCTTATTGTCGGTGTAGTGTGTCATGTTTTATTTTATTTTGTTACTCTTTTCTTTTATCAGTATTTTAGGCAGACGAGACAAAAACTGCTTACCTTTTCATGAAAATGGTGCAATCAACACAAAACTGTATGAAAGATGCTATTTTTTTTTAAAAGTTCAGTTCAAAGATGTTTTGAAATGGTTTTTGCTTCCTTTTTATCAATTTTATATATGTATAGGTTTTATTTTTATTATGATTATATATTTTTAAAGGAAATTGCTCTTATTATGTTTTTTTTTTCTTTTATTTTCAGGTTTGTTCTGATGATTGATCAATTTGTTAGATTAGCAAATAAAATATGTATTCCATTTGGGTAAGGCGAAGTTTTGACTTATGATGTTAAATCTTAATTGTAACTACTACTGATACACTATAAACACAAAAAGTTCGAAGAAGAAGAAAAAAAGTACAATAAGGAAGACTATCATCATTTGTTGATTTCAAATTGAATTTTTGAATAATGCACACTCTCCTAACATGAGGCATTTTTCATCATTTTATTATCAAACAGCACATTATATGTAATATAATGAAAACAGTGTAATTACAAACTCAGATAAATTTTTTGCACCCTTCGCTAAATCAACATCACAAACCGCACACGTTTTCACTCGCCGGACAAGAATCATTTATTAATAAAATATAAAAAAGCTGTGTATTTGTCTTGACTAAAATAAAATCGTGCTTGTATAGCCATTTCTAAGCCAACCAGAAGTATGTATCATAATCCAAGTGAGATTATTATGTAGCAGAATAAAAGGAAAAAGGTCAATGTTCATTAATGTTCAATTCAATTGATGATTTAATAGGAACGTAAATGATTTTATGGCCCTTATGGTCCCTATGTTCTATAGTTGAATTTATTGTGTCTTTTTTAAGTGAGAAATTAAATATCGTTGGAAATGAATAAATTTTGAAACTATTTATGTTTAACTACATTTTAAGAGAAATATCAGACATCTTTTATGAATTAAAAGAAATGGAAATAAGAAATTTGATTATAATATGTGCTTAAAAAGATTAACAAAGAAGTGCAATTTCTTATTTGTTTTGAATTATTATTTCAGAATAAAATTTTAACTGATTTTTATTCTAAATTTTTAACATCACAAATTGGCTTCGCATGATTAAAATTGAGAAACGTAACTCCAAATATGGGCGTTGAACTTAAATTTTGATTGATTCAACTTCCTTAACAATTAATATCATATATTTGTGATGCGATTGTAAATTTTGAAAAAGTAATTTCAACTCCTATTTGACTTTTCAAAACCGTTTAGCCACAAATATTCCCCTTGTTTTTTCCCTCTTAAAATTCTCCCTAATCCATAAGCAGTATTTTGCCTTTATTCATATTTTGTACTTGTAGAGAAACTCATGAATTCTATATTTAGACAAAAAAATAATACAATATGAGAGTGTCACTGTCCATCAAAACATGAACATAAAAGATGAGACAACATAATGAAAATAAACTGTTACATGAGCTTTATTATTATTAATAATAAAAATAATTTTTCGTTCCTACATTTATTTATATTGAAATAATAAAAGATAAAACATTTTTTTTTGAGGTTTATGATAAAGTTGAAATGTGAAATGTAGATGTTATTTGAATGGTTTTTTTACGTACAAACACACGCGATATATTACGGTACATTTATATTAATGTCAAAAGTGCCACTTGTACACTATTCTCGGATTAAATAATTTAATAATAATAATAATTTTAACGTTATATCATTTTATTTTTGTTTTGTATTTCTTTTCTTTTTTCATTTATATTCATTCTTCATTTTGAACGTTTTTCTTGAAGTATATGATGCTTTAGGCTGTCTTTAGTATTTTATGTCCATTGATTCACTATTCAATTCATTATTTTATTCCTTTTCATTGGTTTTTTTTTATTTCTTTTTAATCTTGGTTTAATTTTTTTTATGTTAAATCATTTATCTTCTTCTCATACTTTGATGTGTGTTGACTTTGTCTGAACTTTAGTTTGAGAGGAGTCAAGTATCAACTTTCGTTTTTTTTTTATAATAATTTAATGTCATTTGAGTTTTAAATACATTACTTTTGTTAATGGAACTCTCTATACTTTTATATTGAACATGAAATAAAAAAAATAAATTATCCTGATAAATGTGATCAAAGTTTTTGTAATATTTTATTCTATATGACTCATGTTAGATTTAATAGAAAAATTTAAATGGTTTTGTTTTGAACAACATCTTTATAATGAAAATATAAGTTTTTGATCAAAAGATACATATTTTTGTAAAATTTGGTTATTGTATAAATATTGGAGAACAATCAAATTCACATTAAAAAAAAAACATGCACGTGGAGGCTAATTATTTATTATTTATGAAAACAAAACTACTATGTCCACCAAACGTTTATTTGTTGTTGACTTATCATTACCATTATTATTTTATTATATTTTTTTCTATTACATTACAAATGACTGTTTTTCTAAGCACATTTTCTTTCTTCTATTTTAATGTACATGGCTATAACGCAAACATATATCATTATTTCGTTCACTTTAATATGAACAAGTATTAACCATCAAACAATATATCATTTTTAGGTTGACATGTCCGCCTTTGATCGTTATCACAAATCACATACAAACAAAATTGTACGTTTTGCTATGAGTTGTAAAAAAAATTTCAGATTTAATCAAAAGGGGTTACAAAGAAACAGTATAATATTTTACATATGAGTAATTAAATAAATCAAAAATTTCTTTTAATCTTAAAGGATTTATTATGAAAATTGATTTTTTTAGTATACTTTTAAATATTTTTGAAACACATTCAGTTTATTTAAATATCAGTACCTTTAAATTAAATGATTTTAAATATGATTAAATAATAATTGTTAAATTTGACATAATGTTAATTAAGATTATATAAGTTTATCCAAAAATATGTTTCTGGTAAATCTTTGACTTTTATTTTTTTTTGTTTTAAATGTTTATTTTGAATAGACCTTTAATAAGATTATTTAATTAATTGTTAATTTTAGTGTATATTGCATAAACAAAAAATAAATTAAACTAATACATAATTATAACGACATCCATTGATTAACTATTGATAATAATAAGGATGACGTTATTCGTAAATTATTATTATAGAGCAACAGAAGAAGAAAATCAAAGCTATTAATTAAGATTATACGATATTTTTTTCTCTTCGATACTTATATTTAGCAAAGCATCATAAGTTATTTGAAGAGTGATAGTAAATGCGCGGGCATTGATTACTAACTTTGAATATTGATTGGATATTAATTTTAATATAAGATCACAGACATACATTGAGTTAAATTTCTCTCATTGAACTCATGTCTTGCAATGTTCGTTTCATTTTGTTTTCAAATTCATTTTGTAGGTATTATCATTAATTTAAATCAAATTATAACATTTCTTCTACACAAAATTCTCTTGGCACTTTATTATTATCATTAACAAGACAAGCATTTAAATAAAAAAAATTCAACAGTTCTTATACTGATCAACATAAATGTGTCTATGCATTTTTGTATAATATATTTAAAATTCAAAAGAAAATGAAAATAATAATAAAAAGAAAGAACTTACTCAGTCGCAACGTAAGCTGCTTTTATGTGTTTCCACTTAATATTAATGCTTCTGTTCGAATAATGATAAAAATATTAAATACCTCACACTATTACCGTTTTATGTTATTATTATAATATCTTTCTCAAAATCATTACACAGAAATTGAATGCATGAAAATGAAAAAAAGATATACAGCAGAAACACAAGTCAAATTAATCTTCATCTACCATTTCACTTATCGACTCATTATGAATTCAATGAATTTTTAATACTATAAAATACTTTTATGTTCATTATATTTTTTTACAATAAAAAAAAAATTAAATGGAGAGTGACAAAATCGATTCAGGGAAACGCCTTCATTGGGATCCAAATCTCCGTTATCTTTCTGTAATGATCTATTTAGTTTTGTATTTTATGTACTTGAAAAGAAAAAGTTACAGATATTGGAAACTTTTTAATATCATATTTAGACGACCTTTAACAATCATAAAATTCTAGCTTTGTTCGGATTTTTTAAATTTAAAACAAAATTGTACATCCTTTTAATCATTGGATCGCTTTTTCTTCTGTGATGCAATTCTAATTGTTCTAGAAAGTTTGTGTCTTCTGAAACAAGCATGAACCTAATATTACAGAGAGTACAGAGAGAAAATGTGAAAAAATCACATTAAAAAAGATGGTTTCGATTAGCTTTCATTTCATAATTTTGTTTCTTTTTGTTATTTAGCTACAATGTATATTATTAAATCAGAGACGTGTTCTTGTAAAAATGTTACACATCGTAGTTATTGCCTTTGGACAGTTTTATCTTGTCAAACGGATGTCGATATTAATTAAAAAAAAACTATTAAAAATTTTATTTATTCATTAGAGATGAATAAATTTTAAATATATTTTTTCAAGAAAAGCAAACAAAATTAGAGGAATCTATCGTGAATGAAGGAATCTATGTTTTTTTTTAATTCATGTGTTCAATTTTATCTGAATAAAATAGAGGCCAAACAATCAATAATGTGTCAAACGAACGAAAAAGGAGGAGAAATTAAATGTTTTTTTTTTCACAACAGTTTTAAAGATTCGAGATAAGTTTTCATACATTTAGGGGGCGGGTAGATGTCATTAGGAGAGAAATCGTATCAAATTGATATTCAAACTGTCTTATAATCATATATCAAAGACTATCGATCTTACATATTCTCTGTATATCTTTGATGAATGATATTTTTCTAATACTGAAAAAAGACATTATTTTGCTTCAAGCCATTCATTATATGTCATGATAATATAACATTTATTTGATTTTGAAATATTTTTTACTAATATGAATTTACATTGAAAAAAAAAGATCACAAATAATTCCAGTGGTGCATTTTTGCCTTTGACATAATGATGAAGTAATAAAATTGTATCACATACACTCTTTTCCTCTTTAGAAAGTGAATTCTAATTGTACAAACATCTTATTAACTGGGGAATAACACATTCAATATGCTAATGTTAATAAAATACAAAACAAAATACAACTGTAATTTATCTAGAATCTTATATTAATAATCATAACCATAAAGAAATATGATTGTGTGACACTCAAAATTTACATACCTAATAAAAATCAATTGCCTTGAGTAAAATTTTAGTTAGAAAAAAAACTTGGTGTGAACTTTTGTATTATACAGGGGGTAGTCAGGTCGCGCCAAATTGACCCTCTAAATGCCAAATGCCAAATTCGCCAAACGCCATATTTGCCAAATGCCAAATTCGCCAAATGCCATATTCGCCAAATGCGCCAAATTTGCCAAACGGCATATTGGCCAAATGCCAAATATGCCAAATGCCAAAAGAACAAAATGCCAAATTTGCCAAATGCCAAATTTGCCAAACGCCAAATTTTCCAATCGCCAATTGCGCCAAATGTGCCAAACGACAAATGTGCCAAATGCGCCAAATCTGCCAAATGCGCCAAATGTGCCAAATGCGCCAATTGCGCCAAATGCTAAATTTGCCAAATGCGCCAAATGCCAATTGCGCCAAATACGCCAAATGCCAAAAATGCCAAACGCCAAATTTGCCAAACGCCAATTGCGCCAAATTTGCCGAACGCCAAATTTGCCTAACGCCAATTGTGCCAAATTTGCCAAACGCCAAATGTGCCAAATGCGCCAAATTTGCCAAATGCGCCAAATGTGCCAAATTTGCCAAACGTCAATTGCGCCAAATTTGCCAAGGGCCAAATTTGCCAAACGCCAATTACGCCAAATTTGCCAACTGCCAAATGCGCCAAATTTGCCATGAGCCAAATGTGCCAAACGCCAAATTTGCCATGCGCCAAATGTGCCTAGTGCCAAATTTGCCATGCGCCAAATGTGCCAAGCGCCAAATTTGCCATGCGCCAAATGTGCCAAACGCCAAATTTGTATTGCGCCAAATACGCCAAACGCCAGATTTACCAAACGCCAAATTTGCTTTGCGCCAAATGCGCCAAACGCCAAATTTGCCTTGCGCCAAGTGCGCCAAACGCCAAATTTGCCAAACGCCAAATTTGCCAAATGCGCCAAATGTGCCAAATTTGCCAAACGTCAATTGCGCCAAATTTGCCAAGGGCCAAATTTGACAAACGCCAATTACGCCAAATTTGCCAACTGCCAAATGCGCCAAATTTGCCATGCGCCAAATGTGCCAAGCGCCAAATTTGCCATGCGCCAAATGTGCCTAGTGCCAAATGTGCCAAACGCCAATTACGCCAAATTTGCAAAATTCGCCAAATGCGCCAATTTTGCCAAATGCGCCAAGTGCGCCAAATGGCAAATTCGCCAAATGCC